>JAIPMN010147482.1:0-38639 GCA_020650975.1 Apostichopus californicus
CGTGATGAATGGCGCATTAGTGCGATGACTAATGAATAACAGGTCAAGTGCTGTGCAGGACTAATTTTCGAGGTCACTAGACTAGTTGAATGGTCATATGACTATGATATATTAGTCACTTGAATAGTTTGCCATATTAGTCATACGACTAATTTTTGCTGGTTAGTCATTTGACTAATTTTAATTAGGCGTACGAAGCACTGTGCAGGATTAATTTTAATAAGTAAATTTGACTAACTTAGATTAACAGTGTACGCTACATTGAAATAATTTGTTAACAGAAAGTATGAAATTTGAGTGCTTTCAAAAATGTTCAGACTCTTGGTGACATGGACAAGGTACTAGGACTTGGACAAGTAACGTTACTAACAAGGTATTTTCTGATTGGACCTACTGTTAGTTATCACAGGTTAGGGACTACATTGTTATTGGATTATCAGTCAATGATAACATATAATAGGATAGCCAATAAAAGAAATTCTGGTTATCCAGTGACCACACAGTTATCGACTTTGAACTTTGGGTGTTGTTTCTTACTTTCATTACGGTTGCAATGATTGTAATTATCTCGAATTAACATAGTTATTGTTTCCCCCAAAATTGGGGTTTATTTTTTACTTTTATTTAAAGGTTAACATTTACCATATGTTGTTTGTTATATAAAAGATACTCCGTATTTTATTTCCTACATAACAAAAGCAACGTGATCATCAATTTATGTCAACAAGAGATTTTTGTTGCTTTTAAGATCCACCTTGAATATACCATATACATTTTTTTACTATTTCAATCCTTAATTAAAAAGTACCCTATGTCATGCTAAAAGTTACAAAGTTGTTCTGTCTGAAAATATATCGGGTCACCGTTTTTAAAACTTCGATCGAAAAGCAAATGGTTGAGTTGCATTAACTTTTGTTTTATACAGAAAATATTGTTGTTGATTTTTCCAAGAGCAGGGAAAACTCATAAACTTACGGAAGAATTTCACTTTAGGAAGGGGGGGGGGGGCACGACGTTCTTTGCCCGAAAATGGATGCGACACCATAGGTTGACGCTAAGGGTATTTCTTGAAAAAATACCTGTCACATTGCCGAAAAGCACAAACATTTTTGTGTGTTAGCGGTACAAAATGAAATAAAAATACGCAAGTAAAATAGACGTTTGCTTGATTAGGAGAAAATTGTGTCAACTGTTACGGGCTACATGTAAAATGTCGCCCCATAATTAAGCCTGATTAGATAGTAAAATGGGATAATAATGACAGTATAGCTTTAAAAAGGGCACATGTTGTGCTTTCGGTTCTATAAGCAGTCAAATTCTTAAGACTGCGGACCTTCGGTCTAGTGGAATTCCCCCTTTCAATCCACTAACCATATGTCGTAATGCGAGAGTTTACAAAAATAAAATTATATGGCAAATTGTGTCAAATGCTTTAGATAGATCGAGGAGACACCAACAGAGGACAGGTTTTGACCAAGGGCTGAACACAATTTATCAACGGCATCCGTTATTGACTCTGTTCAGTGGCCTGATCGAAAGCCTTACTGACCATTATATAGAATATTACCTTTACTTATGAAATTGTAAATACGACTACGGGCGGGTTGCACCTATAACTGTACAGGGTCATCATTCTACCGTGGTATGGCATTCGGTGCATTCAAGGCTGAATAGTTGCCAGGCTCCGCGATCTTGCCTGGAGAATTGTACACGGTGGGTGCCTTGGTGACCAATTAGCGTTTGGGCAATGAGCTGTGCCCGAGGACTGGCTGTGACAGCCTACAGAGTACTGGGCATGTTTTTTTGTTGCATTTTTCCTTTGTTTTAGCACTTGACCGACCGTGTAACGGAAGACCGTTCATGGTCGGGAGGACATGGGTTTGTATTGTTTCTTATGTTGGTATTTTGTACATTATTATTTGTATCTCCGTTACTTGGAAGCAGAATGCAAAAATGCACCGTGGTTTCGATGATGGATGAGCAGTTTTCTACGTGCATCTGACGCAATGTAAAGTGAGGGTGTGCAACATAATTAATGTTTGTAATACAGTGAAAAACACTAAATGACAAACAATCATTTCACAATCACACAGGCTGTCCTGATATGACAATTTTACTTGAAATGACCTTTGACCTCCACCAAAAGCAATAATATGCTCCTGACATTTGATATGCTACATCTACAAACAAAATAGGAGATTTGTCCAAGCTTCCCTTCTTGAGATATTGCTTCCATAATTTGATAACCTGTTAATACCTGTTGAATTTAAATGACCTAAACAAGAAACGATTGTCAGTTTGAAGTCTGCTAAATCGCTTTGGCCATGCCATTCCACAAACAGCATATTGTTACCGTCCCCTGGAGGGGAGAGAGAAGACAGACAAATATTTCATATACTTTGAGAAATGGCGTTGCCCTATTCTCAACCAGCAGCGTGCCCATCCCCCGCAGTAAAGAAACTGACAGATTGGAATCTGCTAACTTCTGACACCCTGGATCGATGCGAACGCAGTCGTATAAATAGCGATAATACCGCAACTTGGAAAATGACAAGTTTTTTGTACGGGGCATAATTCATACCTGTCACACTCTCCCCTCCTTAAAAGAAGTCGTCCTCGACCTCGTAGAACTTTTAGGTGCTGAACAGAAGAGAAAGTGATAAATAGAAAATGAAATATGAAATACGTTGAACAAAGTTGTATCTCCTCTTTTTCTTTTTTTGGAATACGTTCCTCTCTCACTTGACTACTGACTTCCCCTTTTTTTCTCTGCTTGCCTACAAATTTCACGATTCTGGACTAGTAACACATTGTCACCAACAGATTCTAGAAGGGAGATTCCCTATGTCTCACTACAAAACAGTGGCCACCTATTTTGCTGCCGTTAAAAGATTGTCCTTTAGCAACTGAACTCTGCTTGGTTTAATTAAATTTCAATTATAAGGTAGGCACTTAGTTCTCACACCCCGTTAAACCAGCTTGGGCATTGGTACTATCTCCTTTGTCTGTACTCACTCTTTTTACCAATCTAGTATAATCCAGTTACAGTTTTGATTCCGTCTTTGCTGTAGAGTCATTTTTAGTAAAATATTTTCATGCTGATAACAATCAATATCCCTCTGAATTCTCAGATTTACTAAAATTTAAACAGAATGTCCTGTTTTAACCAAATTATAGGGAGTCTACTTGAAGTTTTAACCAGTTCCCCTCAACAGTCGCCTACCACACTGGTTGATATGTCTGTGGGTGGTACATCTCGTGCATCTGCGGTTGGCGCAGCTGGGTAAAAATCGGACCACCTGATGCATTATAAGGCGGGACAGGGGGCGGATACTACCCTGGTCCTTGATATATGGGTGGAGCTGGTTGCCACAGAATCCTGTCCTCTGGTTTGATATGATGCTCATTGTCCATTATATTCTGTTTGTCGTTCAACATCAGGTAATGTACACATGTCCCCATTGTGGACAATCATTGTCTGCACGTGATTCACCTCTGGTTGATACTGACGTGGTACTCCGAGTTGGTCATAAGTCAACATCTGTTTCGGTCGTCTTGGTCTAGTTGGGTATCTCGCAGCGTCCTGTTCCTGTTGAGCTGAGCCCACTGGCATTAGGTCATCCTTAATGGCTGTGCCTTGTGGATCTGGATCTTCGTTCAACTCAGGTGCGACCCTCTGTGGCATAGTCACCACTTCTGCCCTGTCATTGTGATTAACCTCGCCATTGGGTCCCCCTGACCGGTTCATAGTGTTTAGCGGTTCCCTAACCAGGTAAAGTTCATCATTCTCAGAGTCAGACCCTGAATCTTTGCAATCCTCCACAAACCGTGCCCTTTGGCCTGTGAGTTTAGGACCTCCTATCCTTCGCCGGTATCTCGGGTGTAAACAGTTCACACGACAGGAGCATATTATGATGCACTGTTTTCTGTCTTCCAATGCCATCTTCTGGAGCAACATCATATACTGGTAGGTCTGGTGAGTGTCTTTTCACCACACGATATACTTTGTCTTCCCAGAACGAGCCAAGTTTGTTGGGGCCTTCAGACCTGCCAACATTCCGGATAAGAACTCTGTTGCCTGGTTCAAGAGGTTCGGGCAGCTTGCCTTTGTCATAGTACCTCTTACCTTTCTGGGAGTTCTTCACGGCAGCTCTTTTAGCCACTGGATCCCTGAGAATCCTGTTGATTTCCCAGACCAAAGGCTAGGTCAATTGGAAGACGAGGATGTCGACCAAACATGAGGTACATCGGTGAAAACCCTGTTGCTTCACTTCTTGTGGCATTATAGGCATGTACCACCTTTTGCAAAATATCACTCCATCTGCTCTTTTTGCTCTCCGCCAATGTCCTCAACATGCCCAACAATGTCCTGTTAAACCTCTCAGCTTTCCCATTACATTCTGGGTGATATGGAGTTGTTTTCGAATCTTTGACTCCTGAAAGTTTCTGCAGACGGTGGAAAACTTTGTTTTGGAATTCTCCCCCCTGATCACGGAGAATTCGCTTAGGGAATGCAAACCTCATCACAAAGTTGTTGAAAACACAATCTGCAGCGGTCTTTGCCATATTATTCCTAGTGGGATAGGCCTGTGCAAACCTTGTTAAGTGGTCTACAATGACCAAAATGTATTCATAGCCTCCAGCACTCCTCTCGAGATGCAGAAAATCAATGGAGACTAATTCCAAGGGCTCTGATGTTACAATAGGCACGAATGGTGCTTTAAGGGGACGGGCTGGCTTTTTCTGACACAGACATCTGCACTTCTTCTTTATGAAGTTTTCCACGTCCCGTTCCATGTTTGGCCAATAGAACCGTTGTCTAGCAAGATCCATTACTCTGTCCATGCCTAAATGCCCCATTTCTATGTGAAAGTCATTGTACACTGTCTCTGAAAATAGCAGGTAACACCAGTTGATGGCGAGTTGGTGTGTGTCGGTACAAGAAGCCATTGTCCCCTGTACTGAGTCTGTTCCATTCTCTCAGCATTGCACGGGTGGGAACTGATTCCTTCTTCCAATCCACCGTATTTGGTCGTTGCCCCTTTCTTGTAAATTTTATGACCCTTCCAATGGCTTTGTCAGCAAGTTGTGCCTCCAGTATTTCCTCTTTACTGATTTGGTACACTGTGCTCGGTGGTTGCTCAATATCTCCTGCTCCGTCTGGATCTCCTGTGAAAGCCATCACCCAGGGACACTGTTCACTCTGAGCTTGAGCCTGCACGGCGGCTCATATTGCCTGGACTGCACACAAATTGACTTCTTCTGAGCACTCATCGATGAAATTCTCTGTCTGTAGTGGCATCCTCGATAGTGTGTCTGCACCATAATTATTTCGCCCAGGACGATATGTGATAGAGAAATGAAAATCCGCCAGCTCTGCAAACCATCTCTGGCCAGTAGCATTAAGTTTTGCTGATGACAGCACATAGGTAAGAGGGTTGTTGTCAGTGTAAACTTGGAATGACGGGGCATAGAACAGGTAGTCAGGTAGAACAGGAACTTGTCAGTAATGGACCATATCAATGCCAAGAATTCCAATTTAGCCGAATGGAGGTGGTACTTCTGCTCTGCTGGTGATAAGCACCTGGATGCATATGAGATAACCCTTAGTTTAACACTTTGTCTTTGGTAGAGAACTGCCCCGAGGCCTTCCTGGGAGGCGTCAGTTTGTACAACAAACGGTTGGTTATATTTAGGAAATGCCATGACTGGAGGTTGGGCTAATTTATTTACCAACATCTCAATGATCTCTTTAAATCTGGCTGTCCATTCTACTTGAGTCTTCGAAGGAAGTTGTCCCATTCCTCTTTTACCCTTGCCTTTCTTTCCTGGGGGAGATAAGAGATGATATAAAGGTTTACCCAGTCGTGAAAAATCCTGGATATAGCGTCGGTAATATCCAATAAAGCCCATTATTTCTCACATCACCAACAGTCTTTGGGGAAGTTTCTTTCAGAGCCCGTAGTGCTGCAGTTTCACTTGAACAGCCAAGTGCCCTTCTGAGGTAATTACACGCCCTAAGTAACGGCTGCTTGAACAGTTTGCATTTGGCAGCTTTTAATTTCATTCCATGTTCCTGCACTCTCTGAAGGACTTGTCTCAACCTTAATAGATGTTGAGTGAAGGTCTCCCCATAGACCAAGATGTCATCTAAATAGGTAACACATATCTCGTTCTTGAGATCTCCAAGGCATGCCTCCATACATCTCTGGAACGCTGCTGGTGCATTCTTCAACCCAAATGGAATTCTAACCCATTCGTACAAACCCCGAGGGGTAATGAAGGCAGTAACATGTTGGCTTTGTTCATCCACGAACCCTGGGTGGTATGCCTTACCCTGGTCCAGTGTAGAAAACCATCGGTTGCCACCCAAGGAATCTAATATATCCTGCACCCTTGGTAAAGGTTGTCTGTCTGCAATCGTTTTCAAATTAAGTTGCCTAAAATCAATGCACAATCTAAGAGTTCCATCTTTCTTTTGAACGCACACCATGGGGGAAGAATACGATGACTGTGATATCGTGACCCATCCCCTACTGATGAGATCTTTCACATATTCCTTTACCTCTTTATAGAGTGGTGGAGGGACTGAAATGTATGATTTCTGGACTGGTACATCATCAGCTAACTGTATTTTCATCTTCAAAGTAGGTATGGTGCCAAGGTCATCATCATTTCTGGCAAAAGCATGGCATTCCTCTGTTAACATTTGCTTGGCCAACCGCCTCTGTTCACTCGTCAGGTCGGACAGATCTGCACTTGGTAGCCAATCTCCCCTTTCGGTAGTTGCCCCATTTTCTAAGATGCCAGCTGTAACTCCTCTTACACCAGCTCTTGTGTTGACCCCTGATGACAGACCCTGTAGGAATTCTCCTGGGAGAACAGTTCTGATGCTGCATATGTATCCCACACACAGTCGACCTGGCAAGACCACATCTCTTGAACTGTTGTTGGTAACTAGTATCTCTAAACGACAACAGTTCCCACGATTCACAGTTACCGGCGTTGGGTGGCAAACAATGCCCTCTGGAAGATAGTGGTCTCCATCTGGTTCAAAGAAGGCTGCAGATTCCTCCTCGGCATGAGCATGGGTCCCGCACTGCATAAATATTGTCTCTCCTGCCCTTATCTTGGTCACACTTCTGTTCGTTTTGACCACACTGACTTCCTCAGAGTCTGGACTCTGCAGAACTCCAATGAATTTGTTAAGCTGTACCTCATTCATTTGTGGCAACAAGGTGGAAAAATATTTCTGAGCAGTTCTTTCAGGCCTATCCTGTGCCATCTCCTCTATGACATTGTAACCGATGATTGGGTTGTCTAGGGATTCTCCCGTCACCGACTTTGGTACGATAATCCCATTGTCTCCCTCTACAGCTTCATGGGGGATACAGAAAGCTACCTCGATCCATCCTTGGTACCCGATTGGAGTGTCCGTGGCGGTGTTCAGGCATAGCCCCTCACTATCCACCAGCTCCTCAATTGGTCTCAATGGGACAGTGGGCATACACTGCTTACCCATTCCTCAGAGATCAAAGAAACCTGGGCTCCTGTGTCCCATAAGGCCGGCAGTCTGCATACCATTCAGTGTACAATGAACTAAACATTTTTCCCTACCAGCTGTGCCATTTTCTTTCTTTTCTTAGTACTCTCTAACCTCCAAGTGGCACTAACTGGCATGTTAGATCTCTTACCTGATGGCTGGGACGCTGATCTGGTACTGGTCACTCGATGTCCCGCTCGGGTGGCCTTCGCCCGTTTCCCAGATTTCGGCCTTGTTTGCAGCCTCTCTGGAAGTGGTCATCACTATCACACTTAAAACAATGAGTGCACTCCCTTCCTTTACCACGATCAACATACCTTTTACAACCCCATTCTGGTTTGCCTTTGTGACTTCTCACGAGGTGGAACCTGCTGAAGGGCACTGATTTCTGCCCTTAATATTTCCCTTACCCCAGCTTGAATATCCTCCAATGAGACTGGGTTTGTATCCCTCTCAGTTGGTTTGTTCTTGTCTGTCCTTCTAGGTGGGGTGGCCTCTTCCTCAGTAGGTAAAGTCACTTGATTGATTTTCAGCTTCCGCATCTTATGATATCGTTCCGCCTCCTGGCCCACACATAGGGACAGACTCTCTAACAGCTCTTCATCAGTGGTAGTTGGGTTTCTTAGAAGGGGTTGCATCTGTTGCCTACTCGCTCTGGAGGCCTGTGAAAAGTGTGTGAAGGAACATTTGTTCAGGGAGGGTGATGTCTGCTCTACCCTCAAGGTAGTTACGAAGACGGGAACCTGGGACGACCGCCCTTAAAACTCCCTGAATGATTTCGTCTGTGCTAAAACCCTTCCTGGATCCAATCTCTATCTGCCTGGCAAAGTTGAGCCTGTCTTTCTGCCCTGGCTCTAATATCTGGCCAGATATCTTAAACTCCGTTTTCCAAGGTATGTTTCCTACTGTGCTCTGTATACGGTGGTTTGTACCTTCAACAGGTGGTAGGTGGCTAACCTCTGTAGAACTTGCAGGGCTCCCTTCCACGGGCACTTCTGTCTGCAACCTGAAGCTATCTAATTTGTCGCTCAAAGTATTTAGCAGAAGCCTGTTATCCTCTGTTTGCTCATCAAAGGCCTCACTATAAAGGTATCTGTTGACTAATCTTAATAAGGATGGAAGGCCCTTACCGTCAAACATGGCTTTTCTGACTTCAGGAAGGTTAAGCAGTTCACCCACAATTAAGACTTGCTCCTCAGTGCACTGCTGTATGGCCAACTGGACTTCTTGGACCACTTCCTCAATCTCTGGAGTAACCATGGTACTTGACTGGGTTACCTCTTCACCAGCTGCCTTAACACGTCGTTCCTTTGTACATCTACTTTCGGCTTCGTTGCTGTCTGTTAGTTCTTTTCGATGATGCGCCCTCTAAATGGGATTGATGAACCCACCTAGCACACCATCCGGGTGGTGCCTCCAAAATGTTACCGTCCCCTGGAGGGGAGAGAGTAGACAGACAAAAATTTCATATACTTTGAGAAATGGCGTTGCCCTATTCTCAACCAGCAGCGTGCCCAGCCCCCGCAGTAAACAAACTGACAGATTGGAATCTGCTAACTTCTGACATTCTGGATCGATGCGAACGCAGTCGTATAAATAGCGATAATACCGCAACTTGGCAAATGACAAGTTTTTTGTACGGGGCATAATTCATTTTTTTGGGCTATGGCCACTTCTTTTTCATTTTTAACGGCAATGTTGATGCTGTTATTTACCTCGAACATTGTCACATGTATCTTCTAAGTTAGATTGGTAACAATGGGGCCAATACAGAAGAGCTCTTGAAGGATCTTAGACCTTACATTGCTGACAATCCACAACGGCACACACACACACAGAATGGTGATTGGGTTTAAGCTCATGAAAATATATGACAAACTGTATGAGGACATTTATTACGACAAAGAGTAATTGAGAAGAAAGAAAGTTAGATTCCGTGTATCTTGTTTATCATTTATGAAAAGAGGTAACTTTGCAAGTACAAAAACTTGTGCTTATTAGTGCAACAAAGAACTTAATCAAGGCAAACTATATAAAAGAGATAAATACTATAACTGATACTTCTTGGCAACATAAACACAAAAGTATAGTGGAAATTCCAAGCTTAAACAGTGCACTCAAATAGGGTGTTGACATTAAGGGAAGGGTAGTTTTGAAACTCCCTTTGAAAAGTATTTTCTTTCACTTACGTTTGAATACAAAATCATAATAATAAAGAATATTGAAGCTCTCGAAGTCTTTGTCACGGACTTTTTGGAAAGTATGTCCAAAATCACCACCTTGCCCACTAATTAGAGGTAAATACTATCCTAACTGTATTTGATACTTTTCGTCTCTAAATAAGTAGTTTTGAAAGCGAGATTAGGCAAACTCGTCGTAGACTCGCAAGTCGGGGCCTCGTAAACACTCGCTGTTGAAAGTGTGCATACACCGTGCGACTTGTATTGTTCACCATATAGCCTCATTGTGTAAGTTACTGCGTGGTGTTTCGTATAAACGCCGCAGATGGGCTGGGCTTTTTCAACGTAAATACAATTATCATTGGGCTTGTATCATGTAGTTATTATGATAATTTTGTAGAGCAGATCCTTAACATCACTATGGGATAACGATGTATGAACACTATTGTTTCATTTACGGCGAAGGATGAGTTTAGTAAAAGTTTTTAAGATTGGGCTCTCTCTTTGTTTCGTTACTGGCCCAATATTATGTCAATATTGTATATATTGCTGAGGGGATTTCAGGTTAGCGCCCTCTTTTAGTAATTAAGATGGTGGCGCCCATGTTCGCTACACAAATGTACCGTGTGGAGTTGTCTAGGCCTGAAGTTGTTAACTGGCCTAGCTGTGCTGGAAGTTTCACTTGTGTTTTAGCATGAATTGAGATTACTCTCATGATTATTTTATATTCTTTTATCTTATGTTATTGTTTTCTTAACACATTTGCCTGGACTATATGCCAATAGCCTAGGGCTTAATTATTAACTTACCTCTATAAGTTAGTTTATGACCTCTTAAGGAAATGTGCTGGTTTAATTGTATGTTGGTTAAAGCCACCCTTGTTTGCTATGATTCTCAAAGACTTTCACGATTACGATGAAGGTTACACTTGATGTGTTATAGGGATTGTTTGGGCAGACGTGTCCTTGCATTTAAATATCCCTATCTCATTGGTTAGTTGAGCGAACCTGTGTTAACATGACCCAAATGGTCGCAGTCTAATGTATTACTACTAGGTTTAACTGAGGGTCTAGGCTTAACTGTTAGCCCTATTTGGTATAATTCTCTGCTCTTTTCAGAGTTGTCCAATGGATATGTTAGAGTTCAAGTCATACAGTTACCAGTGATTTTCATAAGATGCCTTGTAAGTTGTACATATATTTTCTTATTTTATTCTTATTAGTTTTCATCTTAATTTTATTTTGCAGTAATTAACTCATCCGGGAAAAGATAATATCCACCGCCCTCTTACAATGCTACAAACTTTAACCCCCTTAAGCCCCCAATAAAGTTGCCACCACGTATGGAGAAGTACGGAAGCTATTTGATTTGTTGTCTTTGTTTTTCCCTACTCTCTGTCATTACAGTAGGATATGATGGTTGTCAATGCTTTCAATTAAAGTTAATCACTTAGTATAATGTCCTTCATGACGATCCCTTGACATAAAATTTGAAATCTTGAGTTTTGAACAGGCTAACTCTCTCAGCTTTCATCAGTGGCTTTGTTACATCAACAACAGTTGTGTTTTTGATTTTTACTTGAGCTATTCTTGGGAGGTGATACAGCAGTCTTTCATGGAGGGGATCTTCATCTCAATGCTCATCTTCATCACATGGTTCACGAATCAAGGATGTGACGAGGGCGGTACTGCAGTTGTAAGTTAGTAAATTATCTCCATCTACTTGACAAAGCAGGTTGAAGGGGTTTTCTTCTTCATCAAATGCCAACACAGTTACACTAAGCTGCTCCTCTGGTGGAGATGCTCTCTGAATATATGACTGCGATAATGTAGAATACAAAAGGAGACGTTTTGGAAACAAATTACAGATTCCATAGATAATCCATGTCCAATACACTCACAACTTGTCTTATAATAATGAAAAAACTGTGAGAATTCGTACAAAACTGCAGGCCAAGATTTTATTTGACAGATATTTTTCTTAAAGTTCTTCTATGGAGACTTTTTGGAAGGGTAATCATACAGCAAATAAATCAGATTACCCAAAAGATACTGAATGTTAGTGCCATGGACTTGCTGTAATGGTTGATGTACACCTATGCAAAGTATATTTAAGTACTTTTAGGAGACTGGTACCTTTAATTGACCTAAATAGAACTTTCACCTTGAATAACAATAACCCAAATTCATTCACCAAGGCTTACCTATATACCAATATATTTAACGTTCAACCGGCTTGCTCTTTATTATTTGTAACATATCAATGATGTGCTCATGTAACTGAGACTTCAATGCAAACAACTATGTAAATATGAATGGATATACCTGTTGTTTAGTTCGAGAAGTTGTAGAGAGTTCTTTTTCCTTCTGATATTCGCTGAAAACAAGTTTTTAACTACAACAATGTCTGCAGCCTTAATCTTTAACAAACTACTTCCACATTGGCACCATGTTGCCTTTCTTGTTTTGGATGACAATAGTTCTGATATCAAGCGATGTGTCATTTAAAGGCCACCTGGCGAAGCCATTCATCCTGTGAGTGAAAATACATTTAAAGAAAAAACATCAAAGAGCAAATCCGTCAGAAATCTCAAATAGTTCTAAACTACCTGACACAGTGAATAGAAGTCAGCATGTTTATTTTAATGTAGGCATTAATCAAAATTCAACGGGACCCTGCCAAATCGATGGATTGTCGAAAGACTGATTGAATGCTTATGATAGCTGACTGGCAAACAATTACACATGTAAATGGATGAACTGAAACAGACAGACATAGGGCAGCTGCAATGACTTTACCAACACAGTTAGTATAGCCAGTGAATATTAATTAACTTTTATTGGTTGTAAACATATAATCCCTTATGTCTCACTCTAGCAGGCCCAGATCCACAGACCAGGAGATGCGAATGTGAACATGTACCATTACAATATTTTGACCAGGATCCAATGCTTAGATAAGATACAATACTTCGTTAAACTGCTCTCATAGCTTGTTATTGTAAATGACAAAGAAAATTTTTAGAGCATATAATTAAATTTTGTAACTTATGGCTGGACAAAAGGATTATCTGATGAACAAGAAAATGAAATTCACGACGGGGAGAGGAGTACCTTCTCTGGGTATCTAAAAATAATCCTAACTATCTGAATGATATTTCCTAAAACTGTGTGAATTGTCTTCACTGGAGAGGACTTGATCATAGAAATATCTGCTGGAGGTCTCAGATATACAACTGCCTGGTCGATAATTTGTTCTCTAATTTCATAGAGGTTGCCTTGAAACACTTGTGATGTCTGTGGCACCTTCCATCAAGGTAGCCTGTGTTCACACAATGCAAGTTGCCTCATTTCTTTGTGAATCCAATCCTTTGTGTAAGTTGTAGGTGGTGAGGCAGATGCAATTACACGCTTTAAAGGCGCGTTCACACGACAAACTCGTGTGCGATTTCTTTTTAGCCGACTTGTCGTGTACGATTTTATCGGAACGTGTAAATTGCTTCTCCTCTTGTCGTGAGGAATTATCGTTGACGACAAAATCGTCGCACGACTTTATCGCAGCGTGTGAATGGAATCTTCTTTAACATCTGTCGCGCGCGACAACATCTTGAGTTGTCGTGCAAAGGGGAGCACTGTTCAGCTATTGTCACGATTTTCACCAGATGGTTTAGCGACCAGTGACCACAAAATGGCTGACTTAGCGACTCAAGGACGTCAAGAAATCTGCCAAAAAAGACGATGGGCTGTAGGGAGGTAGGAATTTTCGTAACTATCATTAAGACTATTTGGGACTTACATAAAAGGATAACAAATTAGTTATATACTTGACTCTTCTCATAAACTTAAAGAAAGAATTGCGCATGGATGGTCCCTGAAGTGATGCCATTGGTCCTATATATGTGTATTGTGTCGCACATAATGCATACTATTATGCGATGTTAATGAGTACAATCTAGCCTAGGCCTTACTAGCTTTAATACTAAAGAAATTGTTGTTAAGTTGTGTTGCTTGAATTAATCTGATGTTTCTCAAGTTTTTCTGTATCCTCGGGTGTGCGAGTAGTCAGTGCTTAGGAATTCTGCATAATTGAACTATAAAATAAATAATAGAAAGCCGCTGTCATTCGAAGGCCTAATAATGATACGGATATGACAAATGATATAGTGAGTCGGATTCACGTTATTTTGCATTATGGTTTTAAGGCAGATGAAATAAAATATCTCAAGCGACATGATCGTTTTATACATCCATTAAATGAGAGTGTAATCAATGTTCTCATTGAAAAAAAAACATGCTATGGCGCGAGAAAGCGGAACATATTATACTACAATATATATACTTGACTTCCAAAATACATATATGGTTTACTTGCAAAATACATTTTAGACATATTTATATGTAATGTATACACATATATATATATATTCACCGAAAATTATATTAATTCCCTTCAAATATATATTTATATATTCTTCAGGCGTAGAGATTTTTTGTAAATAACAAATTGTATTCGGTGTCCTAATATATGTATTGTTTTACGATAAATATTAGAAATTTTATGTGAAGAATTGATATATTCTGAAAGAGAAAAATCGATATTTTGTCACGAAAAATATTATCTGTTATATATATATATATATTACATAGAGTTTAAAAATGTATATATTCTCTGACAGAAAAATATTTTTCTTTACAAAAATATCAAAATTGTCACACAGAAAATACATTTATTCTACAGGAAAAATTATATTCTGTGCAAATATATTTCTTAATTGTGTGTAAGGAAAAATATATATAAAGTTCTATTCTGTGCGAAATAGAAATTCTCTGCGAAAAAATGGATATGCTATATAAAGTACGGAGCTCTGTAAGTGCCGACTAAGATGTTTTGTACAGTAACTTCAGTGAGCAGCTTCTTCATTACACTGGCTATTCATTACATGCACTTCTTTGCTCAGAATCGAAATGCAGTTCAAAGTTACTGGTTTTGCGACATGACATTGCACATTATAGTACGACGATACGATCGACAGCGAAGCCCACTGTACCGTAACTAGCCGACTTAACAGTATCAGCAGCAATACAGTCATGGCGTCCAGATCGGGCCCGTGAGTATGATACAATTATCCCAAGATTCGTTGCATATCACTAGCCACTGCAGATTTGAAACAATGCATTGTTAACCATGTGGCTGAAATAAGGCTAGGCTAGCATTACCGACGTCAGTTGGTAGCCTTATATAGACATTAGGTTGCTCTAAAAAAAACAGTGTAAACAGCATAGGCCTAGCCTACCTGCTACTTAAAGTAACGTTTATCTACCATTCCAAACAAATGTACTTACACTAGGCTAATACTTAGTATAGGCCTTCATAGAGTTCTACTGTGGACATCATGGGAATAGCGAACTATCCAATCGTGGACAGGGTATAGTGTGAGTTAACACATGGCAACTCTGGACACAACCTCCATATGCCAGATATTTTTAACAAGTCACAGCTCAGACCACCACCCTACTCGTAAAGGCATATTTTCTGTACATAAACATCATAATTAGTCATCCCTGGTGATGAACGTCATTTTCCACATCTCAACTGTTAAATATTGGGACTGAATGCCGTACTATCCAACCGAGGACACGGTTGCCTAAAGTGTCGAGTTTTCCCCATATCAACTGTGGAAATCAATGAATACTATCCAACTGCGGACACGCTGTGTCTTTAGTGTGGAGTTTCCATAAATCAAAGCGGGACGTGTTTGCACAACCTCTGGATATCACAGCTATTTGTAACATATGGCTGCCTAAAGCATCCTAAAAACATGGATGTATTACCCTGCTGAAAGGTTTGTTTTTGTACATATATGTAACAGATAACCATTTGTTTTGTCTAAACTCTGTTTATCTGTAAACTTTTGTGTACTTTAGAACGACATATAAAACAGCTAACCAGTGAAGCCTCAGAAATAAATCAGACTTCTGATGACAATCAGTAGCGAGGTCCAAGTCTACAAAATGTTAAGCTCAGTAGGAAAATAAAACATCTTTCCGGAATTGGCTGATCGGTTTGCGCTTCCAATCAATGTTGACCTATACCGATGCAAAGAATAATGAAATGTACAGCAACTGCTTACTGTTGCAGTTAACCCAAGTCCATATCATAGGATTATTTCACAAGCTATTTGTTCTTGTATTAATAACAATGTCACTGTCAAATTAAAAGGATATCTAGGACACGTTGACTGTTAAAATTTTACTCCTAAATACTCCAACCATCATTTTACTTATACATAACTACCAATACTGTAATTGGTGAACTTAACATAGTGTATAACAAAATGACGATTGTCAACAACTTTTTCTACCACAACTGATAAACCCTAAATGCATAAAACCACTTAAAAGGTACTCCTATATAGACCTCACCGTGTGCATGAGAGACTTGAATTATTTGCATGTTAAGTTTTGGAAGGTCTTCCACAATCTTTTTCTCTGGGATTGGCAAGGGACAAGAAGGATTTATGTGAAACAAAGTATAGGTGTAGTAGTAACAATAATACAAAGACCATGATGAAAGGTGCTATAAGTGTGACAAAACTCAATGGATCGCTTTTCCTATTTTGGTTCCGGATGAAGTCTTTAATGTTCCTCCACATCCTAGATTGTAGTGTCGGCTCAGCATTTCTAGCAGTCATGATCTTGTCTTTCCAAGATGTTTCTTCTTCAAAAACGATTCTTTAATATTCTTGCTATAACTTGCTTTTCCTCTGTGGTCCATGGCTTCTTCATTGTTTTCTTTTTTTGTCTTCTTTACACGTGACCAATTCAAACCCTGTATATATAATGAGATTTCCAAAAAAAAAATCTTAAAGTTCATTAATGATCTTGTTGAAGTTGTAACACATTACAATAAGAAACTGGTAATAACCTTTCAAATTCACAATTGATAACATTTGCATACCTTCACTTGCTTTGACCTTGGAGCCTGTGTAATCAGATGCAGTGGATGACACCGCACTAGTACTGTTATCATCTTCAACGCCTTCATGAAGTGGGACCTCTGGAAAGTGGATAATTGTTACCAATTAGCACATCATCATTAGTACTGTTTGGCAAAAAGTTTTCTTCAAACTATTTACAGTTAATTGCAATGCATGTGAGATTACATCATAAAAGAAATTTAATCAAGTCCTGACTCTGCAGATAAAGTTGGAATACTGCTTAGGCAAAATTGCGAAAGCCGTCACTACCAAGGCAGGCTCCTCCTTAGACAAAGGTGCAGCTTAAAGCTGAAATCTTTCAATATCATGTTTAATGGTCATGACTGAAAAAAGCAGAAACTTGTAGGAACGCTGAGTTCACATGTTCCTGGACTACACATTACAGTCATATAGTAACATACCTGATAAGCATTAATGCAGGTGGATGAATTTGTGTTCACATCAATTACACCTCTCTAATGTACTGATGAGTAATGTAATGAAGGGTGTAATGATGGATTCTTGTATCATCCTGGACAAATCATCGCTCGTCCCCTTACTACTTGAAGTACAGAATTTAATAAAGGAAAACAGTCTGCTGCTTCTTCGAACTCAAGACAAGAAAGTATTATTACCTTCATCAGGCTGTAATTGGATTTCATCCAAGCTCCAACTAAATTTTGGAGGTTGCCATTCTCTATGTTGAACAAAACTTTGGACACTTTTGTCACTTGCAACGTCTGATCAGGTAATCTGTAGTATTCTCTGTGCGTCCATGAAACGAGCAATGATGTCAAGTTCATTGTCTTTTAAGTTCATTATTAGGCAAACTCTAGCAATGTGCTTGCGAAAGCTTGTCGATGTTACATATTCAGGATGGATCGCTCCACAATTCCTGGCATGTGTTCTAATCACATCAGGTCCTCTGTTATGACCTTCACTGTGCAATGTTGGAACAATTTACGGATTTCTCTCCAAAACACCAGCCTCTCTTCTTCTCTGGTAGAGTACATCCAATGCTTCTTCAACTCGTTTGTCATTAACACTGGAACAGTTCTAGTTTTGTTTCCGATTATCTCTACTCGCCACAGTACTTTGCATGGCTCCTGTTCCAATTTTGATGATCCTTCTACCGCAACTCCATTGTATTCAACTACCATGCGGCTAACTTCTCTTAATTTCGTTCTCATATATGTATACTGGTCTTTATCATGATCAAGTTTTAAGGCCAGCTTTTCTGCGAGCTGTCTGGTTAACGTGTCTGCTTTAATGAAATGTGCAACGCCTTCCTCATGACATCTTAGACGTGAAAAAATTTCTCCAGTTATATTGGTTAGGCCAAATTCGGGCAACATCATTTTCCCTTCTTTGATGTAATTCCTCCTCTTTGCTGGTTTTGCATTTTGTGCGTGTACATGCTTTCTTAATCACTTTTGACGTAATAGCCAAAGCAATCACTGCATGGTAAGTAATCATCTGGGTCTGCTGTGAAATTTGGCCGTTAAACTGGAATCAAAACTCCTTGGTTTTCTTTCGTAACTTTTTGCATTGTGTAAAAAAGTTTCGATAATTTGTAATTTTTGTAAGTCTTTCAGCCTTCAGCTCTGGGTCTTTAGTTGCCAGCCATTGATTAACTTCTGGCTCATCCTTATGTTCCTTAAATTCAGAGAGATGTTGAGGCAATTTTGCTTTGCTTGTTTGGCAAAATGGGCAATATGCACTCTTATCGTATTTCCTTTTTCTGGCATTATTTGTTTGCAACACCTGAATCCCACATGATCTGCTTCATGATGATGAGTCACAATTGGTGTTTTCTTGAGGGCATTGGTTGTTCATTTCTGATGAGCTGGATACACAATCAGTTTGTTCTTCACAGTACTTTTTTGGAATTGTGAGATGAACATTTTCTGCTTGAAGAGCTTGATACACAACAACTACTGTGTGTGAATCGGAGTAAGGGTATGACATAACTTTCTCCATCCTCAGAATATTCAGATTCAGGCACATAGTCATCACTATGAGAAGACTCAGATTCTGACTCACTGGTTGAGGCATCACTTTCAGAGACTTCATTGACCATAACTATGGAACATGTTTCAGGCCTTTAGCAGATATGTCATGAGTTGTGAATCAATGGTTGAGGCATTGCATACCAAGGAGTCCTCAGTGTCCATGAGCAGGGAACATATTTCAGATCCTATGGCTGACATATTCTTTTCCTGAGAATTGAGATCTTTCAGTTTCCAAGTTCAGGACCAGAAAGCTCACTAAAATATGCTTCATTCGAGTCTCTTTCATCAAAATATCTGGTGCAAACTTCATATCATCAAGCAGTCATGGGTTGTGAATCAGATATTAAAGCAGAGCTGTTTGAGGAGTCTTCAGTGTCCATGAGTAATGAACATATTTCAGATCCTTCAACTGATATGTCCTTTTCTGGAGATGATGATCGTTTTTCATTTCGTTCCTTAACAGTCTTGGGTTGTGAGTCACAGTTTAAGGCATTGCTGTTTGAGGGGTCCTGAGTGTGCATTACCGATGAACTTATTTTAGCGCCTATAGTTGATATGCCCTTTTCCTGAGATGATGGATCTCTCTTCTTTTTGTTCATTAGCATTGATGGGTTGTGAGTCACTAGTTGAGACATCGCCATATCAGGGTTATTTAGTGTCCATCACCAACGAAAATGTTTCAAGCCCTTCGGCTGATATCTTTGTGGGAGATGATGATTCGTTCTCATTTTGTTCACTCTCATTCATTGGTTTAGGGTCACTGGTTGATGCATGGCTCTCTGGTGAGTCCTCTGTGTCTATGACTGACGAAATTAACTCTGAGTGTTGATCTCAAATTGTCTATTTCAGTGATGACAATATGTGCCTGTCATATTCAGCAAAGTTAGTATACATACTTGAGTCTGAGTAATGAGTGTCCTTTCAATGATGTTGATAGTTTCAAACATAGTTTCACTGACTGAATTCCTGTCTGAGTTGATAACTCAGTCAGAACTACTTAATGCTGATGATGAATAAAGTCAATAACTTAAGAAACCCAAATCAAGCAGGTTGTTTCTTTACTGACTGTTCACATTACCTGAGCACATTTTATATTATATAAAGACAATCAGCATACATACACAGCAAACATTATAGATTATTCTGAGAGAGATGCAACTAAATGTGATTTCTTTGAATATCCTATAAACTCAAGACGAGTTGCAACGTTGATTGGTTCCATATTTGCTCCACTACTTTGCTACTTTGTATGAATGTGCTAAACACAAAGTCAGATAGCATATAATACTATGTACAAAGTTACCTATCTTACAGTTGAGCTGAGAATAGCTTCTTCATACTATTTAACATTATAATGAATACAATCAAAACATGACATGAAAGTAAACTTCATATGTTACTCAAGCAACAAGAAGAATATTAAAGAGCAGCAAATGTTGGAAACATTCACTTTCATGAAGTACAAGACTACTTAAACTGGGTTGCATTTTATTCATAGAAAGCAAAGGATTTTCTCATAAAGGTATTGTAGATTTAAAGTTGCAATATGAAGTGTTGAACACTTGTTTCATTCTCATGATTGCCAGTAACATACTTATAGCATAACCTACATTTTTACCTTAGCTTAGTCGTATAGCAGCTCCTCACCCTCTGCTATGTCAGTGAGGGCTAAAAAGGCATATTACTGGTGTGCCTTCAATCAAGAGATAGATGGCTTGACGTTTACTTCATTTTTCTCCCCGTGGTTTACCAACCGTCCCAATATAGGCACTGTCTCTGGTTTTTCTGTTGCATCAATAGTATTTAAGATTTAAGAAAATAAGGTCCATATTATGAAATACCATCAAGTCTACTCTTGATTAATCCTGTAACTTTTAGGATTAATAGTTTGATTCAAATATGAGTGCTTGTTTGGGTGATTGTTTACATGTCACTTACTGCAGACAGCAATGTAAAAAGTTATTGAAAACTCAAAAATCTCAGGATTCCAATTCACTTTAGAAATTGGAGTTTGGGTTTCATTGTTTTGACTAGTGTATAAATATGGAACAGCTAATATCTCTTCAGGCTTATTCATGTGAATTATTTACCCATATTTGAAACCACAGGTTACATATGTTCAGTGCTATTATTGCTGTATTTGACCATGTTCAGACTGCACCATGCATTTGAACTTTAGTACATTGTGTGTTATTGCATAATTGCAACTGCATCCAATATGCAATGCAAAAATATTAAAAGATTTTTGTAATGTGCTTTCGAAGTACTAGAAGTATGCAGCAAACTATTTTGCATGCAAACATTGTTTCAAATATATAGCACGCTGTTCAAGATGAATTGGCGAACTCCTTTATATTTGCACTCAGGCAGACAAGTAAATAATTTGTTAAAGAGTAGAATAGTACATGTTCTCACAAAAGAATCATTTGGTATTGAACTCACCAGAACTCCTTTCCTTTTAATGAAATGAAAAATGTAAAGCCCGATGACCCTTCTTCCTTTTCAAGCTTACCTCCTTCATTAACTGACAGAAGCTATCCAACATACTGCAGTAGAAACTCTCCTTTGTAAAATTTGAGCTTTGCAAACACTCCTCTGCCTAGAACAGAGAAGAAAATCAAAGTTATTGTTAGAAAGTTCACTGCTGGTTCTATCAAGATCAGTAGCTGCACCTTCCCAACATTCAACAAAATCGTCATAAAACCCAAATTGTGAAAATCCACACAATTTCAAACGCAGCTGTCAGTTTTAATAGCCACTCATTCTGTGCTCGGTAGAAAGGGTGTGCAATAAAATGCCTTGACACCACATCCATACTTACAGCACAAGCAGTATAAAACTGAATTGCATACCTTTTTGTGGTATTTCTTTGACATAAATTCCATCTCTATCGTTTTTCGTTTTACCGTGGAAATGGCAACATCTTCTGGTTTCTCGTCTTTTCCTAATATTGTGTGTGAACGTGAAAAAAATATTTCATTTAATTGCAACATTTTCAAATCTACTTTTCGCAGAAGACATAATGTATGTTAGATTAAACAGAAGTAGTTTAAAGGTAATCCATATTTCTTTGGCCCTGTAGAAAATAGTAGCTACTTCATACACTCACTGCAGAACATGATGATAGAAGTGGGGAAAGTTAACAATATACTTGGATGTTACTGTTACGAAGTAAAAAGCTTTTTAAAGAAAAATCCAACTTTCGGGGATAGTTTCAGCATCATCCCTAAATACATTTTCTTCCAACTTATACCAACAAATACAGGTGTACACAAGGGATGGGATACTATTTGCTTACCAGGTTTTATAGCAACTTCAATGTATATTACCACCAAGTACACTATGATGATTATCAGACAGTGGAGTATAGTGGCTAAACTGACGACCAATATCCATTCGCCAGCACATTTCATTCGTTGCATTGCAGAGAAAAGAAATGGAAAACTCAAACAAAATCTATCAAACTGTATGACTTTTAGGTCCAATTCATCTTAATGCTAATATTATCTGAAACAGAAACATCATTGCTAAATTAGGCTTGCCATGCAGTATTGTTGTATGCCTTACACATCCGTTGAAGTTTAGTTGTTAGAAATTGCCATTTGTCTATAAAGGGAACAAGCAATCTGGAAGGGTATTTTTTTTTTACATGTTAAACAATCACAGCAATTTCCATTTTGGCTGTATATTAAGTGTGTCATAGTGTCTGGCTGTACTTCTGCAAAGGACTTTAATATGCTAACTACAGGTGATTGTTACTATCCATCTGACCAAAGACCTATTGCACGGTACAAATCTGTATTTCAGAAAATTCAAAGTTGTTTTCACTCATTGCAAAGTGATATGTGTAATGCTTAAAGGTGAATTTATGAAAAGGTACTTGAATTTAATGTTTTAATACCTACGTAGTTTGGTTCACTATGACAATGTCAGTTATATCGCTAATTATAATTCTTTTGTGGTTATTTTATTCATCTGATATTCTGGTGAAATGACCTCTGTCTAAAATTTAACTGACAATATCTCTTTCTTCCTATGAGCCTCTTTATATGACCACTGTCCGAACAGTAGGAATGTATTCTTGAACCAGCGGTTGAGAGTAGTAAACCAGCAAATCAGAGAATCAGAGAACTGTGTTAGTTTAGATGAACACACACATATCATAGGCACACAGCACACATAGAGTTCATGCAGCAGATGAGAAAAACTTCTTAGTTTAAACCTACTATAGCCATGCAATTATTTCATAATGAAACAGTAGAATATAACTTAAACATTTAAAATACAATAGTTTAGCATGACAATGAAACATCAACACAGTAAAGATTGACTATCTAATAGCAATGCGTAATGAAACGTCAACACAGTAAAAGATTGACTATCTAATAGGGAATATCTACAATACAGGCACACAACGCACAGGAATCAGTGCTAGTTTTCATCTACTGTAGCCATGCAATTATTTCATGATTTAACAGATGAATATGAATTGCCATTTGGCGTCAAATATCATCACAGGCACACAGAGAGTTGGGAAAAGTGTGCTAGTTTAAACCTACTGTATTATTATTAATGCCATGCAATTATTTAATAATGAGACAGTTGAATATAACTTTAACATTTAACATTACATAATTGATGAATCCTATGAAAATCAACAATAGTAAAGATTGACTATCTAATAAGGGATATATCTTCCATACAGTGTCGTAGGAACACAGCACACAGATAGGTGAACCATCAGAAGGGAAAACTCTGCTAATTTAGACCTACTGTACTATATTGCCCATGTAATTATTGAATTATGAAACAGGTGAAAAATAACTTAACATTTACCATAAAATAGGACCAGGGATGTAAGTCTTCCGTATTGATACGGAAATCAGGTTTTTTTTAAATTCCAATAACGTTCCACAAAATTTGTCGAATATCAAAGACACAACGCGGCCAAAATGCCTGGCCCGTTGCAGGAAGCTAACTTCAATTTTTCACTCATCGATCAACCAAAATACCATTTCCTGTTACACATCGCATTGCACTGTACAACATTGTGCCATGTGAACATCGTTGCGTACGTGCGAACTTGAAATCGCCGTAGCTCATTTCTGTCCTTGAAAAACCTTGCCTCATTCACGTTGATTGGACTGCTAATTCATATTTTCTAAACTGGTGGTGCTGGACATAAGTTTCGGAAATGAACGCTTGTGATATTTATGAGCGACGGAAATCTACGGGATACGCGTATGATAGTCGATATTCGTGATCGCATTCGAATGTGAGACTGATTTTTATTCCTGAGTTCGCTGCGTCGTATTCGTAAGTTTGAGGTAGCCTAACATAACGATAGTGTGTAAGTAGTCAGAACTATGAGTAGGCTGTGTTAGCGCTTATACTTTTGAGCTAGCCTAACATAACGATAGTGTGTAAGTAGTCAGTGCTAGGAGTAGGATGTGTTAGCGATACTACTTACTGTGTACAATGTTACTGGTGTGAAAGTTAGAATAACAGTAGTACTAGAACATCGATAGTTTAAAAAATGGAGCTTGATAGAACAGCAGACATTCGTAAGGTGGATCATGGGATAAAGAACAGATGGAAATGGAAATGGATGGAAGTGAAAGATACCAATGAGACATTTCTCAGTGATTACATGAGGAAGATTGACAAACCAGGCTTTGCAATATGTAAAATTTGCAACCGTGATATAAATTACGACAGTGGTGGGAAGAGAGATTTGGTAGCACACATTATGAAGAAGAAACACCGAGAAAGAAGCAACATACAAAAGACAAATACTGTTCTTCCAGCCATGTTTATGTGCCCTGTTGCATCTACCAGTAGCATTACAAACAGCGACAGTTCAAACAAAACTTGCACTGAAATGCCCTATGGAGTAGCTCCGAATGTGCATAAACACATTTGAATGTTCGAGGAAAGTTCGTGTGGAGACACAGCCAAATATTACTTTTGCAGATAGGAAGGCCAATGCCGAAGCTATGATAGTGAGTTTTGGGGCAGAGAATTCGCTAACCTTTACAGTGAAATGAAAGATTATAAAGCTCGCCCAAGCATTAGCAAAGGATCCGCGTGTTCTTCAAGATCTGTCGAAGGAAAGGACAACCTTGGCATACAAGCTAAAAGAGGGTGTTGCAGAAGTGACGCATCAACGTATAGTCGAAGAATTGAGAAGCACACCCTTCTCAATCAACCTAGATGAGTGCAACAATCGAGCAAATAATAAAGTCCTCACTGTTCTGGTATCTCATTTCTCTGACAGTCGGGGAGAATGTGTCGTCCAACATTATGCATCAATAGAGATAACTGTAGTGAATGCAGACACTGTATATCATGCAGCAGTAAAGATGTTATCTAGAGATGAGATCCCACTTGCCAATGTTGTGTCAAGTCTCAGTGACTCAGCTACATACATGCGGGGACTTCATTCAGGGTTTGACAGAAATCAGAGGAATTCAAACCCAAATTTACTTGATGTTGATATATGTCATCATATGCACAACTGTGGTAAGAAATTTTGTGGTCACTTTAACAATCATGTCGAGTTCCTCTGCGATGACCTATACAATGACTTCAAATATTCCCCAGATTTGAGAGAGGTTTTTGAAGAGATATGTTTGTTATATGTTGTAGATTGTAAACTACCTCTTCAGAGGGTTGAACACAGGTGGCTTTCTACCTATGATACAAGTGTGAGGAACTTACTTTAATGTGTTAGACCAAGTGACTGTATTTTATTTTGCATGGGCGAGTTCAGCCCAGAAAACAAGTAACTTGATTCTTTACCGGCAACTAACATCATCCCTCTCAACAATGGAACATGGTCGTTTAAATGTCATCATCCAGCAATTGCAGAGGAAAAAGGAAAGCAGAACAAGTCCCTTGAACTTGAAAAGCACTTCTTGAAACTCTCTCAGTTGCATGTTGGTAAAGAGGCAGAGCTGAATCTCCTGCGAATGAAGCCATACAGTGTCAAGTCCCTTCTCCTGCAAGTGGGAAAAGCATACTTAAGACACTGGGCTATACATGCAAAAGAAGTTGCCTTTGAAGAACCATGTCCTGATGTGCCTGTCTGCATTGGATCCAAAAGCACAAGGAAATAGTAAAACTTTTGAATACTTCAAGGAACTTTGCAAGTTATTCAAACAACACATGAGCATAGAGCAACAGGGAGCCTATGAAAAAGCTGCAAGACAAATGCAAATTGAGGAACTTCCAGTACTCGGGGAGAATACCAGTCTTGACAGATGGTGGAATGAGGTGTTCAAGTCACATCCAGCCATGAAGCCGGCAGTTAAATGCGCCTCGTCGATATTTACTGGACCACGTAAGGAACAGAGTTTCAGCATCATGAATGAACTTATTTGTCATAAAACAAATCGTCTTCAAGTAAGCACCTTCGAAGCTATTCAGACAGTGAAATATGACCTTGAAGCAAGTCATCAAACACCTATTGAGAGATATCACAGGAAGGATAAGCTGAAGTCACCAGTTGACAGACATTTCTGCCACCACATGCAAATATGACATCGTCAGCGCAAGAAAAAACAAGAAGCAAAACGGCAAGCGAAGCTGGCAAAAGGGACAGTCAAGAAACAAACCTGTGGTACAAATGTGCACAAAGCTGCTGATGCAATAAACCAAAAAACAATCGCTCAGCAGCAGAAAGCACGAGACAAAGTTCTAAAGAAGTTTTTTACAGATTTCAGAACATGTGTTAGAATATGCCTAGTACTAGTGATACTGATAGAGGCCGGCCACCGAAGTAGTAATAGGCCTAGTCTTTCATAAAACTTCAAATGCTAAATTCATACAATAAGTGTTACGTAGCACTGTTATTTTCGGCTTACAGTGCTGCATATCGGAATCATATAAAACCGAGACACTCAGAAAAAAAGAAACATTGTGTTCAATACTCACCGAATAATTTATTAGGACAGGCGTCTACAGAATCGTTCTAGTACAGTGGCTATAGTAGCACATGATATGTACGGCCACGGAACGGGTACGTAACTTGTAACATACAAGGCTTGCCTGGAACAACATTTTGTGGAAGTGTGTATGAGGGCGCTGTTGATACACAATGTACTATTGACAGACTTAACACACTGGATACATTGCAACATACGCTGTACGGTTCAATCGTGGTAGAGCAAAACAGGCACGGAATCATTGTATAGCGCCACTATTAGGTCCAAAATATGCTGTTCCCATTGTTAAAATAACTGGGGACCGTCCGCGTTTCCCGAGGCGTCCGCGATAGACAGGTGTGTATTCACATTTTCGTCCGCGGTTGAGGGTAATTGCCAACTCACACCACACATACGGGTTTCGCATACCTTTGGGAGGACCAGTTTCGAAACCGGCCCCAAACATTGTGGAGAGGACCACTACTTACAACATTACTTCGTGAGTGTTTTGAATTGTCTGATCATATCGTGGGGGCAAGCAAAATGAAAACCATTTAAAGAATCAAACATGTTGCTTTAGGTTACCAGTTGTGTTGTATTAGTACGAGGACACTTGACTTGCAGGTATTCATATACAACAGGGGACCTGATGAGGATGTGTTTGGTTTCTCACTGGGTCAGATGATTTGAAATAATAAAAATATACCCAAGAGCAGTAACTGATACTTGACAGGTTTGTCTGTACAGGATGAATCACTGTTTTCTGCAGTATACTTTTGCACATTAAGGTTCTTTTGCCAGATAAATTTTGATAGGGCAGTAAAACTTATTTTACATTACATAGGATCTCAAAACATGCACCCAATGTTTACATGTTTAAAACCTCTCTGGGTAATATTGGCAGCGTCCACGTTTTTGCTGTTTTTAAATGGGTGATGTTGACTATGACACGGAAAGAAAACACACAAAGATCAGTATCACGTTTGACTTTTCTTTAAGAACAGAATTTAACAAAACAGGAACTTAACATAAAACAATAATTTCTCTCATCTTTGGTAGGTAGCCTATCATTGCACTCTTTTCACATGAATATTTAGACACCAGCAAAACTGTTTATAGCCAGGATGAAGTGGACATTTCTGGAATCAGTAAATTTGGGTATTCAATCTGTCTTTCATAAGAGTCAACTGTTTGGTGCTTGTGAAACAGCGTCCACCTTTCGGAAAAAGAATGCAATGCATCAATGGGTTTGTGCTAAAAAATCAAACTTAAATGTCAGAACTAATATTTAAATAATGGAGAAAGTCTTGAATGTGTCTTAACAAAAATCAGCACTTCATCTTAGTCTGTCGCTTCAATACTTTGTGACCAATGTAGCTTATAGACTTCTACATATTAAACCATGATCGCATTAGGCAATTCCTTCTTAGGCCAAGTGATATTATGTAACAGGTTTGTCCCCTGCTTTAGCTGGTTACTTAGCTGGTTAGCTGCTTACTGTAGCGCTATTCAGCAAATTAACCATTGGCGGGGTAAGTTTATTAGGAAGCAGTTTTTCCATAAAATCTGCTGTTGGCTTCCCAGTTTCACAAAGGAACAATATGCATATGTGAACTTACGTGTCACTGTCATTGATTGATTAATCATTGAGTTTTAAATAAATAATAAAAGCAGTTAAGGACAATGTTATTTTGATGTACACAAATACTGCAAATTAGTATAATTTCAGCAGCGTATTAATTGTAAAACACACCTGGAACAATATATGATGAAACAAACATATAACTTGAAAAAGATGAAACAAAGATATAACTTTAAAAAGATGAAAGAAACCAAAAACATGAGTTTGAGCTCCCAAGGATTAAAACTAAAAAGCAGGTCGAAGTATTACCTACATGCAATACTGTACATCCATAGCAGTACTATCCAATTATGAAGATTTGTGGTCCTTCATCTGAAAATTAGAGTGTAAACTGCCAAAAAAACAAGAACATTTCCACTTCAATGTGGAGAGTTGGTTAACTCCTTTAATTATCAATTGGTTGATATTTTCCTTTCCATTTTTCCTTTGTATTAGATTGTATGCAGGTCAACTTGAAACTACCAAAAACAAGATGCTCTCCACTTCAATGTGGAGGGTCGGTCAAACTTTTTCGTTTACGACTGTGTTGCTAGTTTCCATATTTGCCTTTGTATTAGACTGTAAACAGGTGAAATTAAAACTACCGAAAAGAAGATGCTCTGCACTTTAATGTAGAGGGTTGGTTAACTCTTTTAATTATGAATGGGTTGCTACTTTCCTTCCAGTTTTTGTTTTTGTATTAGGTGGTATACTTTGTATTTGAGTCCTTTCCAGTATCTTTGATTTAGCGTTTCTTGTGCAGCTAAACAGGAGTTGCACTGTGACTTGTTTGGAGTTTCATGCAGTTGAAGAGGTTTTTTGAAGTGTGGAAGCACTGCTTCGTTTCAAATGCTGTCCATGCTCGCTTCTTCTTTTTCTTTTGTACACCTAGAAAGTAAAATAGAAAAAATAGCATTATTGAATTAACTCACACAAACTCACATTTTAGAGTTCACTACACCTTTCAAAATTACATGGCTGATTACCAACCTTCAATGCATTTTTTCAAGAACATGTTGTTTTTTACAAAATGAGCATGAATCATCTTATAGCCATGGTTGTAACATAGTATCTACATTAACTATTCAGGAATTAGATCTATGATTATTGCCCACTAATTTTCATAGCAGGCATGTTTTTTTGTTACCTATGTATACATTTATCTACTGTACTAAATATAAAGTTATAATGCATAAATAAAATAAATTGAGAAGAATTATTGAATTGTAATTATGCAAAATTTTTCATAGCGATGAAATAAAGGACAAATTGATTTAGACCGACTTTTATTGGTCACTGAATGAAACGACAACACCCAATATATGCTAAAATAATAGACGTGGCACAGCAGAGTTCATTATTTGCCATATTTAGGGTCGACATTATGTTCATTAACATACAGAAGGCAAGATTATGCAATTCTACAAACTAAATTGATTTTGGTACAAACTGTACTAAAAAAACAATTTTTGTTAGTAAGTACAATAACAGGCAGTGCTGTCAGTCAATGAAAGATCCCGGTTCTTGACGGTTTCTAGTACTACCATTTGTTCTTGACACTTTATGGTATGTGGAGGTAGGAGCTCTGGAAAATCTCTAACAAAGCAAATTTCTCTGTTTTTTAGGCAGGTTTGTTTCATTGCAATACTCCTCGTAGCTTTCTATGTTATGATCGCTTTAACAGGGGGCTTACAAAAATAAAAGCTCTTTGGCCTTAATTATTACTGCTTATGTAGACCATCGACCTACATACTGATTGTAATACAGGAGGATAGTGGACTGAGTTGATTTAAGATAATTCTACACTGATGTGTATATTGAGCATCTAACTAGGCCCCAGACAGCTGTCATGTCTGCACAAAACCACTGGTGTTTTATGGCCTGTGTGTTCAACCGTATGCCTTTACTTCTTTCATTGTTGTGCTTACTAGTTGTAGGCTGCTAAACTGCAAATGACTGACAGCAACGGTGGCGCTCATAAAGTGACATATTCATAGCTTGGAATGACTAAAATCATTATAATTTCAGCTCACACAGGTAAGAACAGGCCGATTTCAAGTGTTTTGATCTCTGCACTCTTTGTTCATGTGAAAGAAATTAGTACCTTTCAGAAAATTGTATTTTACATTTTGCCACAAGTACGTAACATTGCTTTCACCTTCAGTGTGGATAACAGCATCTTGGCCTTGACCCTAACTTCACACTGTTGTTGCATCACAAGTACAGACTTTCATGTCCCTTTGAAAAGTGGTGTTACCAATGACTTTTGCATATAATGAAGTAAACTATCCATTATTGTCACATAACATATGGTTTGGAAGGGTCACATGACACCTTATAAAACAATTACAAGGCCAGATTCTAAATAACATATACATGAGGGCTGTTCAAACACTGAGCCATGGTAATATGCAGAAAAGATATGGAATGAATCATAGCATACAAGTATATTATTCTTCTAAGTTCTTGCTTCATGATTATGATTCAATCTTATTCAGTTATCAACTACTATACTTTTAATACTTGGCTTTCTTTTGCTGCTTTCTTTCTTTCTGTCTCACTTGGTTGACCTCCATATATGGTTCCCTTTTATCTCCATGTGTTTAATCTTCAAATGGCGTCTCATTTACGAAAGTTCAAAGTTGTCTTTTTCCCTCACAATTTCACTCTGCGTCAGAGGAGTCTTCATGATCATCATTATCTGCAATTTTACAGAAAAAATACAACTCAATAGAAATTAAAATCAAGTACAACAGTCAATACTCCAGAATAATACGGTTTTATTTCACAGACATGTCACATGCATGATTACATACCAATTGACATGATATAGCCTACTATATGACTGACTGAGTTAAAGGGATTCCAGACAGTAGATATTACTCATATGGAAACAACCATAGAAGTGAAACAAAGGAAATTGTCAAGTCTATCACTTCAGAGCTCTCAGATTGATTTTTCAAATCTATTTATGATACATAATACATTTACTCATCATTAGTTGAATGAAACATTAGTAACACCAAATTGTTACTTTACGTTCATTCTGTACTTACCATTTAGGTTGACCTCGATATCATCGAGGCTTTTTCATTGGAAGTCTATTGTCTTCCCTTTGTCCATAGCAAGAAGAATCCTAGACACCATTACAAGTTGGAGTGTCTGTTCTGGAAGCCTGTAGTAGTTTCTATGGATATTAATATGATGTCCCATGAAGGTTGCAAGAATATGTAGCTCTTTGTTCTGCAGGTTGAAGATTTGGGACATAGTACCAATCTGTTTCCTCAGTCTTCTTGATGTAACATCCTTAGGATGGGATAAACCGAAATCTACTGACAATTTTGGAATGCAATCTGGCCCACGAATAGGGTGATGAGAAGGAAAAAAATGTGGAAAAGAAGTAAATGTTCGATTTAGTAACATCAATTTCCTTTTTTTGTATCAAAGAGCTTTGCCATGTTTGCATACAAGCTTCCATTCATTTAGCTTCGAACTATGCGTCCTCGCTTTCTAGCCTCTTCAGTTTGTTACACAAATTTCTTTCCCACTTACTGAGACATTTTAAGAGTTCTTCGTTATGTGTTTGAAAATGCATCAACATGCAACCTCTCGACTTCTCCTCCTGTTGAACAAGATCAGTTGGCAGAAAGTGACTTTGGCAAGAGTGAACCATGCGTCACTATGAAAAGGCAAAATGTGAAGCTTTGCGGAATTTTCCTTTGCAACTTCTTTAAGATGGCAGTTCAGTTTCAAAACATCTTCAACAAGGGGAAGCAACTGGGGCTTGTTCCACTTTCGCTTTTCCAAAGTTGCTAAAGCATGGTGAGACACCTCCCTTAAATCATTTCAGGTTGCACAGATCTTCAAATGCCTGAATGACTCTCCTTTCACAATTACTGCAATAGCCTTCATAGTATTACCTTCAAGGCCAGTGATGGTACAGCAAACAGCTTCTTGACAGAATGAAAGCCAGCAATTCATGAACAGCCTGCACAACAGCACCAAAACGTTGCGGGCAAATGGCATCCCTCAGTGATTTAACTTTATGTGGGTAAGTTTGCTTGAGTTTCAACAACAGACGTCCAACTTACCTCATTTTCTGCGAGCAGTAATGATTTGTAAGCAGTTCCGTGAATTTCATCAACAGCTTTAACCGAATTTTTAGAATGAGTTAGTCTTGTCTCACAGCGACACCAATTGCATCATTGTTCATAGCTTGATCTTGCATAGCTGCTCGTCCCTGTATCCTTCATGTGGCTTTAGTTGCTTCGGGCTTTAACTTCAATGCGTGGCAGCACTTTTGATGTTTCCACAAATCTTAGCGAATGAAATACCCCAAGCAATGCTCGGAAGGTAAATAGTCAGTGATTTCCTCCGAATTCTTCTGTCTGCTGAGAGCTATGGCCCCTTCTTTTTCATTTCAATGTTTACGTTCCAAATGTCTAGGCAATTTAGCAAAACTCTTTTCACAGTATATGCAGAAATTGTGTCTATCCCAAACTCTCTTATGCTTTCTGTTTCTTGATGTTAAGACAGTCATAGAAGTTGCTGAAGTTGCTGAAGTTTCCATTTCCATCCTTCTTTTCTTAGTTAGGATACTTGAGTGGGACCTCACTTTCTTACATTTCAACGTTTCTTCTTTCCGTCATGAACCTGGTTGGTGTGGGTTCGTCATAGGCACTGCTGGACTGCTCATCAGTGGTTTGACTACAATTTTAAACTGATTCACTCTGTCCATTTGCAGAGGTATGTGCAACCGTATGTTGTCCCAGAACTCTTGTTTGCATGGGCTCGTCATCAGAAATGCTGGAACTGCTGTCTTTCTCATCATCAGATGGAATGTAGGCAGAGCCATCAGATTCTGTGTATGATGCACTCATTATGTTAGAAGTGATATATGCACTCTGAACAGGTATATAAGAAGTGGAATGTCCTCTACTTCCTAAATGTGGGTAGAAAACGATTTGTCTCACAGCAACATTCGGTTCATGAACCACCTGAATATGGAACAATGTCTTCCTCCCTGATAGGTCTGAAACGCTTTCTTGAAAACCAGGAAATTTGTGTAACAACTTTGACTTTGCTTGTGTTAGAGTCTGAAGCAAACAGATCTTAATCTGTATCTGAGCAGACATTTAATTTCCAGAAAGGAATGGAACGGATGAACATTCTTCATGGTCAGCCTTTTGATCATCTGAATATTCGAAAGGGTTCATATCTGAATCGCATTGGCATTTGCTACCTAGGCACTCTTCTTCTGATGATTCCTAAATGTAGAAGAGGCATTAAGTAATGACCAATTTAATAATATTTGCAGTAACCATACATGTGCATGCTTTTTGGACAATGTAGTTTTAGATGAGGAAAAACATCAACAATGGCCAATATCTTATGTGGTCAGCACAGTCACTTGTGTTATCTTCAGCCCTTTCACAACAAGTAACAATTTAGAGTAGTTCCCTGGTTTTAACTAACTTAGCATAAGTGACCGGGAGGTCTCTAATTTTGGGCAGCTAGGCCTACGCATTTTAGCAACACATTTGATTGAAACTTCACATTTCAATAACCAAATGTGTTTGAATGACATAACAGTTAGACTCTGGAGTTAATGGGCAGCATAAGCTTAGGCCCTTTCCTAACGTTTGACTTATGAACAGCTATCGTAGGCTAACGATACTATCAAGTGTCATCATCAGTATAGCCTAGGCCTTAACAATGCATGCATGCATCAAGGCAATGTCATGAGTGCTAAAGACCGCTTCGATGTAGTCTAACGTTTAGCATAACTGTTAAATATAACTTTCAGTAAGTTACCGTTATCTTGTACAAGGGCATACAATTATTTCTTTTACAAATTGTTGTGTTTATTTAGTTGAATACTCACCATTTTGTCTGGTACGTACATATGTCACGTGACAACGTTAACGCGGCAATCTGAACATTAATGATGTGTGAAAAAAGGAGGGCGTGCTTTACAATTTACCGTGATGATAGATACATTCAATGTATAGTGTGACACTTTTTGCACAACTTTCTATCTCAACGAGGACCGCCGTTAAATAGACTAGTATGGTATATGCCTATGTAAGGGATACGATACAACGGTTTTCTTCAGAGGACCGGCTTTTTGGGCCTCTGTCGAAAAAAGGCCTCTGTTGGCGGGCGTGTATTCATATGCTGGTCCTCTCTAAGACATGAATACAAGTGCACACACACATACACACGCAATCACCATCGCATACATTCCTTTTACCTTCGGGCAAGGAATCAAAAACCCATACAGTTGAGTGATTGCATTTTTCGTTGATAGACATCACTAATCAAATTCTTAAGTGCGTCAATCATGAGCCCACCATGCTATACGTAATGGGGTAATGGGTGTTTTTTCCTTCTGTTTTTAAAACAACAACAACAACGCCTGATTTGTGCTTGACGTTAGACTTCCCTGTTACATCTGAAAATTCACAGCCAAATGATGCTCACAGTGTTATTCCTCCCTCATCAGTGTCTGAAAAGGAAAAAAAACTTAAAGAAGAAATCATGTTCTGTATAGAGGTGTCAGCAATTGTTTGTCAAGTGGAAAAGTCATTGACTGTATTTCACTCATGTTTCCACTTTACACAGATGGCTTCTAACTTGTAAGACAGCATTTTTAGTGTTGCATTTTCTACTGCTTCAGGGGATAGTTCATTGCATGCCACCTCCAGTACGAAGATATGAACCAGATGTCAATGTCTTCCTGAATTCCCTGCTGCGCTTTTACAGACAGGCAGTGAATACAAATGGTACAAACTTGAAAGACATTGTACACAATCATCGACATGGCAACGAGTTCTTGGATTCTGTGCAAATGCTTGCGAAGCAAGCCGAGGACTGGTTAGTCCATTTCTATGTTTTTTGCTGAGCTGTAACTTAGGATTCAGTTAGGAAAAGATAGCCGAACTTCTACCAATTTTAGCCCGTTCAATACGACATGAATTAGGCATGCCAGTGATTCAAACCACCGTAACATTTCAGATGATGACCTTCACATGGAGGTCTGTGACATTTTAGATGTGGACAGACACTGATGCGGGGAGCTTTGGTGGCCAAAGGCTGGAGGGTCCAAGTATTTAGGATTAGGGAAAGTCTGCAGAGAGTGGATGATATTGGCGTTGCAATGAGGATACATTACATTCTTCAATGAACATATATTGTTCCATCTCCAAGCTTTCTCTGGTAAGTACATAAACGATGATGCAAATAGAAAACATTCATGCTATATAGTCATCCAATCTTTCTGAATGTAGTATGCTGGCAAGTACGTTTTTCTCCAAATATTATACAGTCATACTGTCATTGAATAATGTATTTGAAATGTCCTAAATTCCAGCCTCTTTTCCATTCTCTTATGTTGGTTGGTGTACCTTTTTTGTACGTATTTAAAAGCCAACTGTTTTATCCCATACAGGTTTATCAGACTGCAGTACTAGGTATCTTGTAAAGCAATTTGTCATATTCTTAAATCACACAGTTTGTAACCAGGTCAAGTCTGGTAGATACTGCAAAACACTTGTCAGATGTCAAATCTTAAAAGTCCCTCACAATTCCTATGCACGTGTACTAAAAATTATTTGAATGCTAGTGTTGAAACGTTGCGTTAGGCTACCTATTAGTTCACAAGACAGTCTCTTTTTATTCAAGTATGGATAGAACAACTTATCATGTTTCAGTCTCTATTTAAGTGCTCTTGTCCAATCCAAAATGGCTCAGCATTAAACATTTTCATATAGCCTACGTCGATGTTATTATGCTTATACCTGGGTCAAACTGAGTCTTGTGAAAGTTGACAAGTTACTTTGCTAAAATGTAATTGTATACTAGATTAAATGGGATAGATTATAAATGGTATAGACCATCAGTATCTTAATCAATATTCATACTTCTAATGTTTTGTCTTTTATTTGTCCAAGCACATTGACGGCAAGCATCAATTTATTAACCCATGGCGCTTTGTGATACACGGCTGTTTAGGTGGGTTCTCTAGGACAGTTGTGTTTCTACATTGGTACACAGACAATAGGACTGCAACATTGCTTGTGTTATTTGAGAGAGCAGTGGCAGAGTATGATCTTCCTTTAAATAAGATAAAATGGATCACCCACAAATCACAACCGTGCAGTCGTACAAATTTAAATAAGTGCACATTAAAGGTTAAAGAGTCATAACATGGTTAAAAACGTGTATTTATTCTCGACTCATGTGCAGCGTCATTTTGTTCCGCGTCAGGAACTGAAGTTACGTTTTTTGCTCACTTTGTTGAAGTAAACAAACTTCGCTCAGACAAACTTTTCACGCTGAGAACCACTCATATGCACGCAACCTAGCACGAAGGAAACAAGTTTGAAAAGTTAGTTTCCTAGTTCGAGAGATTTTAGTAAAAGTCGCCATTATGCCTGAATGTCGGGCCTATTGCTGTACAAACCGTCAGGGAACAGGAGAGGCGAAAGGAAAACGTTTTTCGTTATTCCGGACGGGAAGAATCCGGCCAAAAAAAAAATTGGCACAGAGGTGGTTGCACAACCTTGGCACTGGTCATAATGTAGATAAATTCACTTTCGGGAACACTTTCTGAACATCAGTGCGACAAATGAGCGCGCCAGTGCATCGAAATCGCGTCATAGCGGCTTACCAGAAACACTGCTTATCCATATTTAAAATGACAGCACAGGGCAGAATTACTTTTGCTCCAAATTAAAATATGTCATTGACTTAAATTTTAAAACAAGAAAGCAAAGTGCATTCTTGCATTGCATTTCTGGTTACTAAAGAATACAGCCTACCTATTTCGTTTATTTCAGCATTACACCTACTTGAAACCTTTCATGATATACAGGCCAAATGTACACAGTGCACTAGGTTTAATGCCATCCATTGAGAATACTTGAGAAATTACTCATGTCCACAGTAGTTATGTTATTGGTATTAGCCCGCTATCCTAACTGCTATAGACCAAAACTGATATTAGCCGATAGCGCCCAATGCTAGTCGTCTTGTTCATACAAAACTGTAATGACATTCCTTCAGTTTGTATCCAGGATGAGACAGCAAAGCAAGTTCTAGTTCGAGGAAAACCGTCTTGTGTCCGTAACATTCTCACAAAGGGTAAAAAAGACGAACTGGAGGTCGGTCTTTGGCGGACATCAGCAGAAAGTGAAGCTACATTGGGTGATTGGGTACAAATTAGCAACGTCGTTCTTAACGAAGCTAATGCATACAATCCACAGCCATTTGTTGCAACGACACAAACCACCAAACCTACTGTAAGTCAGTGGCGGCGGAAGACAATTTTAGGGGGGGGGGCGGATATCGAAGTCACTATCTAAGCGTAGCGCCACCATCGGTTGGCGCGGAGCGTACTAAAAAAAATTGGGTAAAATAGACCCCTCAGATCGCAGGAAATCGCTATTTCCGACCCCTAATAGTGTTTTCGTGCACTAAATATTTTTATGTCTTAGGGTCTAAAAATTTACAGATTTAATAAAATATTAGCTTGCGTACAAATATATTTATGATCGTTTTTCAGCCATGCAGTGTAGATTACACTTAGCGGCGAACACTTCGCAAAATAGTGTTGATTCTCTGCTGAACAGCTAACATACATAGCAGTGAATATTGACTGAGTCATTTGGCTGTCACTTAAATTGGCATTTTCGTTTAGTCCAGTCGCAGTCTCACTATTCATCTAGAAGTCAGGAAACTAGCAATACAGCCACTACTTGTATTTTCCAAATATACTGACTCGTGTTTCCTTCTTTTTGACGAAGTTTGCGCACAACTCAAGGGCATCTAGTCGATCCAGAACAGACTGGTGAACATGGGCAAGCGCAACTGCATTAAGTCGCACCTGTCCCATTGTGGAACGTAACCAAGTTTTCATTCTTCGGAGCGTGCTAAATGACCTTTCACATTCAGCAGATGAAACTGGTCGGACCAACAGTAGCTTAACCAGACAGGAAAGGTTTGGCAAGAGAGCTTTCACTTCCAGTGAAGCATCACGCAGGGCTGTGACGCATTCGTGAAAACTAGTTACTGTCCATTTTTTTCGGAAAACTGCAAGTTCCGATTGAAGGGCCGTCCCGTCGAGCTCTGGGTACTTGCTTATTTACTCGTTAATATTTCCCGTCAGTAAGCAGTCTTGCAGGTCACAGTACGCTTTGAGGCCGGGCTTGGACTCATCGAAACGAGTCTTCAGTTGATTGATGGCAGTATCATAGGCCTCCATGAAGATTGCCCGGTAGTACTCTATTGGTGATGCATATGTGGTGCTGTTTCTATTTCCACCGAGTCGGCCAGGTACTCTCCTTTGCCTTGGCATCTGTATGGGCCGCAGCTCCAAATCA
>JAIPMN010147744.1:0-10860 GCA_020650975.1 Apostichopus californicus
CGATTCCCTGTCCAAATACTCTCCGATTGAAGGGCAATAAGGCTGAATCTGCTATGGCCGATATCTCTCCACTGCTTCGCGCAGGTTCTAAAGGTGTTCCAGCTTTTTTTCGGAAAATTTTGTCAATTTTTCAGTACTATTTGCTCGAGAATGGCAAACACATTCATCCATCGTTCGTATTGGTATGACGCCGATCGATATAAGGTGAAAACCACAACAAACCTTTCTATAGCGTCAGGTGACATGATCACGAGACACAAACTGCCTTTAACCATTGGCTTAAAACGTCAATATTGCTACGCGAGGTAGGTGACTTTCACAGTATCGGAACGTACTCAGGTATAAATTAGTACCTATTTAACGCTTGTTTTCTCGAAAAGTAACTCGTTTCACTCTGGACAACAAGTTGAAATGGCAAAAGGAGTAAAATATTAACGCATTCTGACTGTCAAACCTTAGTGACTCTAGGGGTGCAACGAAAGTGTAAGATTTTAGGGGTCGGCCCACTGACTATTCCTGTGTAGGCTGTAGTGTTATCCAGGGCATGACCAACTCGGAATCTTATTTCTACTCTGGTATTGACAAGGCAATTGAGGACGAGTAACATGATGATTAAAGAACTGATGGGATAAATATGTACTTACCAATCACCTCAATCGATACTGCTCATTCCGTGTTTTTAGTAGCACGATATCTATATCATTGCGTATATTCTCGTATTAATTGGAAACAAGTTATTAGGCTAGAAAGGAGATCCGTAACAGGTTTTATGAGGCGGTTTACTACTGTGAGTGTGAGGACGCCTTGTGAGCTCGGTGTAACTGGTACCTCGATTTCTCGCCCTACCTCAAGTAAATGAGTCAAATATTCCGTTGATTATAAGATTACCTCTCCCCGTCTCTAAATTAAAGTTCAATTAGCGTTGTAAAGTTACTTTAAGATACTGATAAGAAACCATGTTTAATTAAACAGCTTGTACGGCCGCAAACAATGATCACTAAGAGCGGTTGTTTTGACTAACTTTTCCCTACTGACATGCCTCTGAAATAACAACTCCACACGTTCAAGCTTGAGCTCACTCATGTTCGGGCATCTGGTCACTGATGGTTAAATGTTACTTAATTCATCAAATCTGCCACTGAAAGGACCAACCAATAGTAAGACAGAACGTCACGTGCTGTTTATCTTTTTATTGTTTTTCTCTCAATTGACTAGACGTCTGAAATAGCAGGTCAAGTAATTTCTTATGTATTTCTTTATATGCGATCGTGGGAACAAAGGGAATGTCAAAAGTCCAACGAGGTTAATAACCTTATATGTCGTAGTAGATAGACAGAATGTGGTATATGCACAAAGGCACCGACATTTTTAATCTACGTGTGTCTAGTAACGACTTCAGAACTGATGTATAAACATTTATATTTCGAAATTTCAGTTGTATGACAGAGGCAATCACTACTTGTTTTGGATTGCTGTTGTGGGAAAATGCTCGTTGCTTTCAATATTTATATTTGATATTGTTTTTTTTTATTGCTACTTTTCCTTTTTGTACTAAAAAGTCAATTGCGATACCAATAGGACTGCATGGACTATTTTTTTTACATTTGTGTAATGAACCGTAGGCGGTTGCAATGATATTACGGTAAATCGTTACCGCCATAAGGGCGACAGAAAAGATTTTTTTTTCTTTCTGTCGATTGCGACAGCCTTTCTCTATAAAACCCACCTGGTCAGAGTGTATTTAGATTAAGAAACGTTGAAATCTAATTCGGAAGTTTGTTTTCAGAAATTCATGAGGAAACTCTGAAATGGGACTTAAATATATGGCATTTCATCGGCAGTGGGGGTGTAACTCGTACGACAATGTACATGTAGAACGCTCCTTTTACCACAACGGTTCATGTTGACAAGTTTGGAACAACAGTCAACAACTTGTACTGCCTTTTAACGGGAAACTAATAAACATGCAGCTGTAGTAACATATAGTCTATGCTATGTAGCGCATTTTACCTCTATTAACTTTATAGTAGCATTTCTTGTGACTTTCTCATATTATTGTTATCAAATATAAAAGGGCCGTTTTCTTTTAAAACGAAATATTTCAGTCAACTCATGTTTTTCATTTTTAGATTTAAAACAAACTTACCATACATTGTGTAATTTGTAAGTAAACTATAAGGCACTCGCTACAACAATCAATAATAAGGTCAGAGTTTTACTGAGAGTCAGATTTGCGTCGGACTATCCGTTGGGAGACGTCAGTACGACTTTTCTACGACCAAAAGGAGTAAATATTTTATATTGGAAAGAAGTCCAATTAACGTCGTTTCAATATAGTCGGATAAACGTCTTACCGGCGTGATATGGACGTCTTTATCGACGTGGAATCGACGTCGCGTGGATTTGCAACAGTCTATCGAATAGTCTGAAAAAAGTCGAACCGACTATTCCCCCCGACCCAAACCTATCGTCGATACGACGTTAAAATATTATGTTGAATAGACGTGAAATTAATGTCGTTTCAATGGTCAATCAATGAGTAAAAAAAACGTCGCACAAACGCCGAATCAACGTCTAGACCGTCGTCGCGCCTCTTTGCAAATGAAAACCTTGGAGACGTCTGACCGACTTTTACCCGACCCAAACCCAGAGTCCATCCGACGTTAAAATGATGTGTTACAAAGACGTCCACTTAACGTCGTTTGAACGGTATATCGAAGAGTCGGCCAAACGTCGGACCAACGAACAATGGGAGGTTTCATCAACGTTGACATTAAATGTTGGAAAACGTCCAATTAACGTCGTTTGAACGGTATACCGAAGAGTCGGCCAAACGTCGGATCATTGAATATTGGACGGTTTCTTCGACGTCGACATTAAATGTTGGAAAGACGTCCAATGAACGTCGTTTGAACGGTATACCGAAGAGTCGGCCAAACGTCGGACCAACGAATATTGGACGTCTGAATCGACGTTGCGCCACTTTGCAAACGGAAACGTGGGAGACGTCGGTCCGACCATTTCACGCGACCCAAACCCAACGTCGATCCGACGTCAAAATGTTTACTGGGGATGTAGCCAGGGGGGAGCACATTTTGCGATTGATATGGGGAGGGGTCTCTGTTGAGATTTTTTTAACAATTGAAGGTCCTTACATGCGATATGGTGCAATGTTTAGCCAGTTTCATCATTATCATATTATATCATATTATCAGCAGATTTCGTCTCATGTTTCAATTCTTTTACATGTTCTTTTACATATTATATCAGAAAGACAAACATATTGCTCTTTTACAATTTTCCAGTAGGATGACTCTTTTTTATTGTCCAATGCCTGGACTTTAAAGCAGCATTTTGCGTCCTTTTGTATGGTTTTTCTCAACCTCACTCAATCCACTATGCCATAACGACATACATAACTAGTGTATCTATTGAAATGTTACTTGAAATGGTGGCATAAAATTCTTGGTTTTTCTCGAAGATATTTTCCGTTCAGATCCAAATAAACCTCGCCCATAATATCGATATTTAAAAGCAGGGAGCTGTTAGAGTATCAGGGAGCTGTTAGAGTACCAGGGAGCTGGTTGTACCAAGTTACCAACTCCACGTTTTAAATCTATTGTTAGCAACCTGCATATCTGATTGGTTGAATTAAAACTGTGGGGAAGTGTATGCGATTAATATTAAATGTCTAATTTGTCGGAGGACAATTTTTTCTCATTATCTGCAAATGTCCTTAATTACTCACCAGTTAAATCTTTTGGAATGGAAAAAATTTGGCTTATATCTTAGTTTGCTGTTTTGTGATTGATATTGGTAAAAAAAGTCGATGGACTCGATGAAAAACAAGAGCCAAAGGGCACTGTGGTTCCTTGCGTAGGGGTATATTACAATACACATAATATTATCAAGCAAGATTGGGCTCAAATAGTCCAAATAATTGTGGTCCTACATGTACCTATAAAGTAACCAACACTATAGCCAACACTTTTGTGATCATAAATTGTGATCGGATTTTTTATCAAAAGGCACTTTGGAGATATGAATATGGCGTCGAAAATGTAACAAATATAAGGTCACCTACAAGTGGGTCAACAGATGACAGATGACATGACCGTTAAGTTTGAAAATGTTTTACCACCCCATTCACAACTTGTCCCAAAATATCAACCGTGTCACACCTTGGCACTGGGAGTTATTGCACTAAATGTGTGAAAATTAACTTTGACCTAATATAACTTCACACACAAAGGGGTCAACCTATTAACATTTATGATCAGAAGGTACCTTTAACATCTGAAAATAGCATCAAAACTGTAAAAATCCCCAAAACACTTAAAGGTCACCACAGGTGAAATTGAGGTCAAGGGTCACCCAGATGCGGGTCGACAATTGGATTACATTGAAGCAACTCCCAACCCTAACGGACATTTCGTTCTCAAGTTATCGCAAAAATACTAGTTTTTTATCATTAATTGACCTTTGTTGACCTTTGATGACATTACCGTTATGTTTGGAAACGATCCCTTACCCCATTTACAACTACTCCCAAAATATCAACCATGTCGGACCCTGTCAATGGGAGTTACTGCTGTTTTTAATATATTGGTTTTTGGCATCTGACTGACCTTTGGTGACCTTTGCGAGCACCAAAAACAATAGGGTTCATCTAGTCACTATGGGCCACCCTCCCACCAAGTATGGTAATGATCGGTCATTCCCTTGTTGAGTTATCGTGCATACAAGCAAAGCGTCACACACACACACACACGCCAACCTGAATGCATAGGGTTCCTTTGCTTTTAGCAAGGAACCAAAAAGTGGAAAACGGCAACAAAACGCAAAATGATGCTTTAATACATTCGACGAACTTAACTGATGGGCAATATAAACTGTGATATTTTGTAACACAGCCAGATGTGCAGTGGCCTAAAAACAAATATCGCTATCGCAGTGTAATGATTATTTATAGCAAGCGCGTATCACGTATGATTGCTAGCTTAGCTTCATAACATTCGTGCAACAACTTAGGACGAATCAGAAAGGATGAGAACGAACGTTGTCTACGTCGTTGTGCATACGGTTCTAACACTCCATCGAGCGGGTTAGGTAGGCGATATGTATTTTATTACGCAGTGGCCAACTGTAGGCTTGTAATAGGCTATAGGCTAAATTTAGCTAATTGCATCTGTTAATCTAAGTAACTAAATCATAGCCCAGCAGCCCAGTGCACTTTGATCAAACGAACGAGGTACCAATATCTGAGTATTTGAACATTTTGGGAAAAACCCCAGTATATCCAAAAGTGGATGTCTGCCGGGGGCCCTCTGCTGCATGTGGCCCCTGTGGCCGGTTAAAGGGGCCCAAAAATGCATTTGATCAAACCAACGAGGTACCACTTGAAACCAATGTCAACTTAATGCATGAATGCCACAAAGTACCGAATGGCCCATGCCCGACCAAATTTTCTGCTGCCAAGGGCCCGCCAGACGCCCCCAAATATGGCAAAAATGCCCAATTATCGTACCATTCACCCAGATTAAATATGCAAGGTACCACTCAAAACTGGTTTGGAACGCTAGGGTTAATCTTACAGACTATGGAAATCATCATGCCAGACACATTTTCTGCTACAAAGGGGCCGACAGACACACTAAAAAAAGGGCCCCCAAATGGGCTATATGATCAATCATAGTTGGTACCACACAAAACCAATATCAAATGAAAATGTACTTTCCACAGAGTAAAGAAGCTGCCAATGCAAGACAGATTTTCTTCTGCATGGGTCCCATCAGATAGAAAGAACAGGTGGCCCAATGTAGCCCTATATATTGGTCTAACGAATTGGATATTGATGCAGACTATATATGTGCCTTGTAACATGACATTTGAAGCTCATGTTTATATCATTTCCAGCATAAATTGGTTTCAGAAAAAAAACATATAGTATACTAGTACATAAAAATAATCACTATATATATCCAAATTGTAGTGAAGATGATTATATGACTTGAGTTTAAGCAACAGCTAAAAAACGGTTATCATGGTAACACAACATATTGCAATTAGCAAACAGTTTGCCTGTTTCTCCCAAAACACAAGTTACACAGAATATGCTGTAGGCTACTCCCTCCTTTCACAAGATAAATCTCACTATCTGTATGTCAATCCCTCTCCTTATGTTCCCCTTATCAATACTCAAACCACAATGGAGTTAATTTACAGAAGACCAGTGTTTTATCTTATTTAGCTATTCGCTTTTCTAAGCAAAATAAAGATAACCCTTTCACCTAAGCCTCTATATATTTTGGAATTTGCTGGTCTGGGCAAGAATTACAGTTCCCCACATTATAATTGTAACACTCTGAGGAAGAGTTCCTTAACTCTTGGCTGGTATCTGTAATGAACATGACTTGTATATCTACTGGATGGAAGATTGGTCAAAGTAACTGATTTCCGATATGGAGGTGGATGAAATTCCGGAGATTCACCATGCGGGATCATCTCACGAGGTAGGCATACATGTAAATCATTTTGCAATGTTTTACTAACTTAGGCATTTACTCACTTTCCTATTCAACAATCAACGTTAACAAATGATTCTTGCAATTTGGCTATGTACAAACAGATCTAATCAAGTAAAGACTCATGAATGATAAAGTATAACAAGCGTCGTTTGTTTAATTATGTTTTCGATACTATATAATTTCACCTAAAGATGTTACATTGTTTAGCACCTACAAGAGTCTAAGGGCATCGTCCACAGAGAAGAAATGCTGTTTCTAATAATAAAAGGATGCATTGACAATGACTCATGATACTTTGTTCCATTAAATTTCAAAGTTCAAAAACAAAAACTGATTGACAGGATATATTTGCTCTATCGGAGATCAGGCATTAAATACATTTAATCTGTAACAAGCCTGGTTCATGAACTTTGAACTGATATTATTTGAAATTTACCAAAATTGTTTTTGCAAAGTTAAAGGTTTACAAAGGACACAGATGCATGACACGTTTTAAAGTTTTCTCAGACTTCTGACACATCTGTACGTGATGCTGATGATGACAAACCAAGTGAAATTATTCCAAATCCGTCTGTCGATCAGGTATGCACTGATACTTTACTTCCAATTGACTTATTTGAGAGTGAAATTCACCTAAAAGTGTACATACGTGGCTTTTCATATTCACTTAACTATAACCAGGTCATTATTAATATTAAATGATTTAAACTGTAATGAGCCCGGAACCTCACTTTTGAAAAGATATTATTTGAAAATTGTTTAATAGCAATGTTAAAGGCTTACAAAGGAGACATATGCATGACACATTTTAATGTTTTTTTTCAGACTTGTGACACATCTGTACGTCGCCGACGACTTCAAGCAAGCATTTAATCAACACGTCGGTATTTCTACATCACGCGATCAGGTACTGCAAATTCCCAAGGGGAAAGGGCAATGCCGCTCAAAGGACAAGTCAACCGCAGGAGTCAAGAAAAACCCCTGCTATCGTTGCGGGCGTAGTAACCACCAGTCAGATGATTGCTACTTTAAGAAAAGACATGCAATAGTTGCCAAAAGAAAGGTCACATCAGTAAAGTATGTCGATCCAAGGCAGTAAATCAAATAGCTGAAGACACCAAATCCCTCGCAATTACCAGGAAATTCCGATTATCTAGCGAGCGGTTATGACTCAGGACAGGGGGACCAATAAATGTTAACCTCAAGGATGGTTCCCAATTAGAAATGGAAGTGGATACAGGCGTTGCTTTCTCCTTAATGTCAGAATAAAATTTTCGCAAATTCTGGCCTGATGAAGAACTAATAGAAACTGACTTAACGTTAAGCACCTACACCGGTGAATCAGTCGAGGTCACGGGAGTTTGCGACGTAAGAGTGGAGATATACATTGCCACTATTCACAGTTGAGGGGAATAACTGCCATAGCCTATTCGGTCGAAACTGGCTTCGCCAGATTCGGCTAGATTGCTCATCCATCAATCTAGTTAGAAGTAATAGTACCTTGCGTGAACTTCTCGAATCGTACATTGACGTTTTCAAGGACGAGGTAGGAACTTCCACGGGGGAGAAAGTCACTATCAGTGTTCACCCCAGTGTGACCCCGAAGTTTTGTAAATCGCGTTTACGCGATGGAGAAAGTAGAACGCGAACTACGACGACTGGAGAATGGTGGTATTATCGAGCCCGTTGATTATTCAGAGTGGGCAGCATCTATTGTCCCGGTGCTAAAAGGGGATAAAGTATCAACAAGGATTTGCGGCGACTTCGAACCAAGCATCGCGGGTAGACCAATACCCTATTCCGCGTATTAAGGACCTATTCGCGACGTTAGCTGGCGGAACAAAGTTTACCAAATTGGACATGAGCCAACCCTACCAGCAACTCCTACTCGATGACAAATCCAAGAATCTTGTAGTTGTTAACACTCACATGGGACTCTTTCGCTACAATCGTCTCCAATTCGGAGTAGCGTCGGCGCCTGAAATCTTTCAGGATGTAATGGAGGGCGTGCTTCACGGGTTGTCGGGCGTGTCAGTGTACCTCGACGATATTCTAATAACCGCACCTACAGAAGCGGATGACCTCAACACTCTGAAGGAAGTACTACAGAGATTACAAAGAGCAGGTCTGCGTTTAAAGAGGTCCAAGTGTACTTTTCTCGCCCCATCGGTGGAATATCTTGGCCACAATATCGACGCAGGACTGCATCCCCTACCGGACAAGGTTCAGACGATACATCAGGCACCAGCCCCACGAAATGTGACTGAACTGAAATCGTACTTACGGTTATTGACTTATTATGGTAAATTAATGCCCACCCTGTCAAAGACCTTAGCCCCTTTGTATGAATTATTGCAAAAAGGTACACCATGGGCGTGGGGGAATCGACAAATGAAGGCGTTTAATGAGTCCAAGACGTTCTTAACTTCATCTAATGTACTAGTCCACTATGACCCCACAAAACCATTAGTGCTGTCTTGCGATGCGTCTCCCTTTGGTATTGGGGTCGTGTTAACTCACGTAATGGGCGACGGCTCTGAAAAGCCTATTGCCTTTGCGTCGCGCACGCTTTCAGCCGCGGAAAAAAACTACGCGCAAATTGAAAAAGAAGGTCTTGCGTGTGTTTATGCCGTAAATAAATTTCACTGTTATGTGTATGGTCGCCACTTTACATTAGTAACTGACCATAAGCCACTCCGCGGATTGCTGAGCGAGGGACGTGCAATTCCGCCAGAAGCCTCGGCGCGAATCCAAAGATGGGCCCTCACGCTATCAATGTATGAGTATTCCCTACAGTTCAAGCGTACTGATGCACATGGCAATGCTGACGCAATGGGTCGCCTGCCATTACCACATTCGCTAGAGCAAACTCCACTGCCACAAGAAACTGTCCTTATGCTGAAGCAATTGAATGAAGGCCCAGTAACAGCCCATCAAGTAAAACATGGACCCGGAGAGATCCGATTCTCTGTAAGGGTTTTAAAATATGTCATGGAGGGCTGGCCAGAGCAAACGGATGACCCCCTAAAACAGTATTTCATGAAACGCACTGAAAAAACGGTGCAAAATGGCTGTTTGCTCTGTGGAAATAGAGTAATAATACCACCCAAGGGTCGTACTCAACTGTTAAATGACCTACACGAGACACATTTATGGGGAGCGCGCATGAAAAGTCTTGCGAGAATGTTCATTTGGTGGCCTAAGATGGATAATGAAATTGACGACTTGGTCAAGCAATGTAAACCTTTCCAAGAAAACAGGCAAATCCAGCAAAAGCGCCTCTGCAACCATGGGCGTGGCCGACCCGCCCCTGGTCACAGCTGCATGTAGATTATGCTGGACCATTTATGGGTCATTTGTTTTTAATAATCGTTGATGCACATTCGAAATGGATTGAAATCCATGTTATGAAATGGAGCACTAATCAAGCTACTATTACAAACCTGCGTAAAAAAATTGCAGTTTGGTATACCTAGTATGATAGTAAGTGACAATGGGTCATGTTTTACTAGCGAAGTGTTTGCCTACTTCTGCAAGCAGAATTGCATTAAACATGTTACGTCTTCCCCTTACCATCCTTCCTCAAACGGATTGGCGGAACGCGCGGTCCAAACCTTTAAGCAGGGGGTTAAGAAACTCACAGGGGGTAGTTTGGAAGATCGAGTGGCGAGGTTTCTATTCAAATACAGGATCACTCCCCACTCTGTCACAGGTGTTCCTCTTCCTGAACTCCTAATGGGGAGGAAATTACGTTCAAGATTTGATCTGGTCCATCCGGACATTCAAAATAGAGTCCTGTTAAAACAACAGGCTCAGCAACAGCAATATGACAAATCAGCAAAACCTCGTAATTTCTGTGAGGGGGAAAAGGTGTACGTCCGTAACTTCGCGACAAGAGGCCCAAAGTGGCTGACCGGAAACATTATTGAAGTTACAGGACCCGTATCATTCAAAATCAAACTTCATAATGACATAACCGTTAAACGACACCAAGATCAGATTAGTGTTCTGCAAACACCCCTGAGAATCCAAACTTGGCGACTGAACCCGAAGCCGCATTTGATACCATGATATTGGTTCAGGAGCTTCATGTCGAGTCGGATACCGACGACGTTCATGACGAAGCAGCAATGTCAAACGAGACACCTCCTGCTGCAATAATAAATGAGCGTACTCAGGAAGAGGGTCCCACGGGAGATTCTTCCACTAGAAATGAATATCCTTCACGTAACCGGAAGCCACCGGAATATTATGGTCGTTAAATTGATATACTCTCCGTATGCTCCTTTATCTCTTAAATTCCTTGTTTCGACTAAGGAGGGGGGGGGGGGGG
>JAIPMN010147933.1:0-10596 GCA_020650975.1 Apostichopus californicus
TTATTATTATTATTATTATTATTATTATTATTTCTATTATATAACGTATGTAAAGCGCTTTGAAACCCATCGCTGTTATAAAGAGCTACATGAATCGAGTATTATCATATTATTATTATCATAATATTCTGAGCCAATTCTAAGAGAAGGGGTTTCGTTATGATGAGAGTAAACGTAATACATCCGTTTTTATGCCAACTATTACTCAACAACCATATAGTGGAAGATATCGCGACTAAAAATAAATGAGGTAATCATTATTAAATTCTCAGATGTAAATGTTTTGAAGCATTAGTTTTGATTAGTTTTCAGCCTGCAATGAAAATACAAAGACGAAGTAAACGTCTCGAAGAAAACAGGCAAATCCCATTTGCTTAACGTACCTGAGAAAATATCGATGAGTCACTAAGGATGTGAAGAGATCGAAAATATACGACTCAGAGGAAATCATCCTCGTAAATAGATATTCGGAAATAGTGACACGATTGAAAAACAAAACATCTAGAGCGACCACTAAAACGAACCAATATTACCAGCCCTTCAAGTTTGCCAAATGAGGTGTTAACGTTTATAATACATAAGTGAAATAACTTACAGAGGTTACTTCTTGTAATAAGATAAATCATATAATATAAATAATACATCTACCTGAAGATCTTCCCTCTGCACCGACGATTACCTGTGTAATAAAAGACATTTACTGAAAACATTTCAAGACATACAGAGTATTGCAGTCAACACTAAGCAGGATCAGATACAAAATTTGATGTTTATGTCTAATAAAAACAGTTTGAAGGAAACAAAGAGCATTTCGCAAACTGGTCCAAAATATGTTAGTTTAATACAAGCAAAATCGATATAAACTTTGGTAAATTAACTGGATCACCACCTTTAATGTTCCTGTTCCTGTTCTTCATGTTCTCTATATCCCATATCTGATTTACAGGTCAATAATCACTTACAGAGTACAACTTTCTTCCAGGAAACATTAGATTATTGGCATTTCCCGGTTTTACAGCTACTCTGGCACATTATACGTAAGTTCACGTTAAGAACAAAGGCAATAGCTGGCTGCTTCCTTAAACAGCTTTGTTGCTTAATGCAGACAGATGTTCTTTGTTCAAGTTATATTTTGACAGCACATTTCAGACATGATGTATAACACATTTGTGTTGAACAGTCCTTAGTGATACGTAGGGATCATTTACATCGTCCTATCTATTCTTTTTGGACTAAGATTACCGTGTCTTGATACTTACTGTGCACAATGAAAATCTGAGATTTGAAAGGTGTCATTTTACTTGTAAGGTAAGTTCATAGCCATAGATTTTTATATCTTACTAATTAAACAATTGTAGCAGCGCTGCAGAAGCTCAGCTAAGATTCTATTTGAAAAGTTTGTTTCTAGTGTTGCCGATATCGCCAGTATCGGATTTGGCCGATATCCGATATTTCAATCCCAATATTGACCCCATACCAATACCGATATTTGTAATCAACCAGAATGTACGTCAAATTGCACTTTAATTCATGCTTTAATACACAAAGTATCAACATTATAATCGGCTATCGTAAGTTATTATCGTTTGCACAACTCACAAACAGTAACCACTTGACAACTCCCTTGTGCCTATCCTATAACACTAGCCCTAACCTCTTTTTTTTAAGAACGATCATATTCCCCACCAAGATGATATGCAAGAAACTTTGTGCTAGCATTTGTTTCCTGGAAAAATCAAGCTCATTCTTCCTGTTACTTCTTTTGAACGATTTTCTAAGCAAAAAAAATGTTAAAAGATGACATCGTGCAATGAATAAAACTGACTTCATGTAGAAAAGACATTAGCGTATCCTGGCTAAGAACTTTCACTACCCTTTGTTAACCAAACAAATTTTCTCTACTTTTTTTAACTTCCTTATAAAGTAAATCCTACCATTAGCCTGCTATACTGACAACTAAGCCTAGCCAAAATAGCAAATGCCTCGTCTTGTTCAATTGTATAAAAAAACCAGCCAGACTGGTAAAATTTACTTTAAAGAGCGACAGAGTCTGCTATGTACGTAACGTTGAAAGGCCTGGCTGGTCTGCTTACAGATGGCACAGTAGTTACTGGCAAGCTGTAACACATTGAACTACGAGTCCGACAAGTGAACATTTGCAGTAATTAAAAAAAAATTTTTTTTTTAGTTGTTAAAATGTTTTTAAATTTAAAAAATTAAATGTTAAATTTTTAAATTTTCAGTAAGAAAAAACTTTCAATAATTACTGTGCCACCTTTAACACATGTTACCGTGTTACGAACATAACGCAGTAGTTACTGATGCACGGTTGTGGAACATGAACAGTAGTTACTGTACTAGCTATGAGTATTGGCTGGAATAAACCAGAAAAACAAGCTTTAGATCAATCCTGAAATTTTATCAGTTCTCTGATGTTTTTCGTCTCCATCAAATTTGTGAAAATTCTTGAAAACAATGTTTGCACATGGGTCATCGTATCAATAGTTTCAACACGTCGAACACGTCAAGAGTTACTTTTTGGCACGATTTAGTATCCTTCTAGAAGAATATAGCCAATGCTACAGCAAATGGTATTACATTAACCAACAGTCATGAAAACTAAAATGTACATTTTATACTTTGCTGTTGCCAACAGAGTAAAACACAATATAATACTATTTCCACAAAGAGATTGAATCGGGCAAGGCCATTTCTTTGGGATGTAGCCAATTTATTTTGTCGTCAATAATGTTACTATAAGCAATGACTGTGAGCGAAGTTGTATCTGTTTACAGCATTCTGTTTATTGTCACCGTGTGCTGATTACCACGTACCGGTTCTTTCCCTTGAATGTAATGCTCGTTCGAACGATAGCTACTAAATATCATATGGAGCAATTTAATTACACATCTTTCAACATAGCAGTAAAACGAACGTTTTTTTAATCGTATTATTACCAAACAAGGAGTAGTCATAAGTGTTATGACAATACTTTCTAGTATTTGCAACGTGTTAGAAAAGAGACATTTAAATACAGTGTAACAGATTTCATGTTGTTTTATTTGTAAAAGTCTATCATCCGTGTTTTTTTTAATTATGAGAGTTTCCTTTCTTATACTGAGTTATTATGCATGTTACTGTAAACGACAAACGACAAACGAAACGTTAAGTTATTTACTACAACGACCAGCCACATGGTATAATGAATGACAGGTGTGAGTCGGGTAGGAGGGAGTGTTTGTGGGCAGCGAAGAGGGAGAGTATGGGTGGGCATCGGTGACTACTCCCATCGCATACATGTTATAGATGGAGTACATTTTTAGTGGTCTTATTATTAGTAGTCTGGTTATTAAGTATGAAAGACGACATACATGAGAATATTTCGCGTTGGTTTTACATTTAATTCCTGTATTCAAATTGAGACTATTAAATGTTATAAGTAAGTTTGCATGATTGCCACGACTTTATGGAACACCTTGTGTGGAAATCAAAATAAACTACGATATTTGTGATTAGAGTATTAACAGATAACTTAAAGGATCATGAATATCTGTATTTCTCGTATCAGCTTATTTCCAGGTTATACGTTAACACCTTATAAATTTTATCGCACATTTGTAGTTAATATATGCATAAAATGTGTAAGTTTTTACACGGTAAACTAGCCTTTAATATTCCAAAAGTTGACAAAAACACCTCTCTGGAATATCATTAGAATGTTGGTAAATTGGGTTGTGTTAAAAGGAATTGTTTTTAATAAAAATCAATTTTTCTCGCTCCAATTATGTTGTATTACATGTTCTCTTCTTAGTGTTATTATCATAGATTATTCCCAAGTAACCAAAAAAGAAAAGAAAAAAAGAAGCTATATATTGAAAAGTATAATTATTTAAAGACAAGCAACCGAATAAGAATCATGTTATTTTTAAAGTGTTAGAAATGTTCTCTGCATCTGCACTGAGTTATTCCGCTAGTAATTTGGTCTTCAGATATGTTCATGACTGGGTGAGATTTTAGATCTGCTTGTCGCACTATGTCCAGATTATGGCTATAATTTGAAACTATCATGTAACAAACCTGATTTAATAGAAGAAAACATAAAAATCTTCCGTGAAATTGATTTATTTAATAAGTCATTTAAACAGCTGTTAAACAGTTTTCTTTCTCTTACTTTTTGTCTGGATTTATGACACAAAGACTTCAGAAACATCTTACTACGCTTTTGTTTTGATTATTATTTATGCATATAACTGTTATCCGCCTTTAGACTTTAAATTGCCCTGTGTAAAGATTGGTTTTAAACTTCAACGAGACAACCGAGACTAAGTACAAAACTAATGATTATTTTAATTTAATCAAAAATTGCGATACATAACATCTTATTAAACAGCGTATACGTATAAGTAACGTCTATTCCATTGGAAATAGAAGATCGTGCAATACCAGTAATATTTTTAAACAATGCTCTTACAATACTAGTTGTAATGTATCATTACCAAACTATCAAATTACTAGACATCGACGTTGTTGCACATTTTATTATCATAGCGCGACACGTAAATCAGAAATACACAGTTTAACAAGTCGCACACTTTCGACAAAAACTACTTTATAGGTGTTTCATTTTAATTTAGAAGAAACTAAACAGAAGTTAAGAAAAGGACGATGTTCATAAAAGTAAGTTAAACAAACGTTTTTTTAAATTATTTTATTCTTAACTTAATTTATTGAAGCCAACATGAGCATATTTAGGGATGTGCACATTTTCTGTTACTTTTTTATTTCAGTAAGGACATATCAAAATATCTCAATTAAGTTTCCCATTCACATTTTAAAATCTTATTTTGTTCCTCTCAGTTTTCCCGTTATATCGGTAATGGAATACGACTGAAATCTGAGTCGGTACCAATGAGTTACCTCTGGTCAAGTCATACTTCTTCTCTTCATGACATAATCATTGAGAAAATAAGTATTGCTTCAAATTTGATTAAATCTGAAACACCCTTTAAAGTTATATATATCTAATTCAAAGGATGTACATAATCATTATAGTTTTGTTCACATTAGTTAGCCAACTGTTGACTATTTGAAATGGAAGTTAATTAGGCATCTTTGTGATTGAATTATGGCATAGAAATGATTTGTTTTTAGATTAGTCAGCGCAGATGTTGCTTTAATATATTCATAAGGATAACTTGAACAAAGACAAACAATAAAGTGTCTGTTCGGAAGTCATATCAAAATAACAGAACTGATGAAGTTGCCTTCATACAGATGAGAACTAACTTATCGTATGCAATTTATGTTGAAAAATTAAATAAAAGCAAGGCATTATAAATAATGAAAACACAAAGAAATTGAAAATGTGTAACCATACAAAGAATACCGAGTAACGCTCTGTCTCGATAGGGAATCTCATGCTTGGATTTTGAACAAGAAGATACTTTGAATCAAGAAAACATGAATTTTCTAGTTTAGTTTTTAGTTATCGCTGAAATAAATGATTTTTTTTTAGTTGTCGTACTCGTAACCAAAATAATGGAGCATACATTTATAAACTAGAATGATCTACATGTGAATTTAAGCTCACAGCTCACTAATTTATAACATGTATTGACAGAGTTTTGTAACGTGTTGGTTTGTATCTGTGAAAGGTGTGGTGACTAAGGAGGGGAACTTTGTGAGCTGATCTACTGTAAAGGATATGTGGTGAGCGATATACTCAAAAGTTTGAAAAGATAACAAAAAATCATGGCCATATCACAAAACGTGATTGATTTTTAAATATTGGCGTGTTAAGAAAACCGTTGAGATGTATGAATTAGCTTTCCTTCTAAGTATTTAACTTGTGAGCAAATTTTAGAGAATACTGTATTTAGGCATAGGAGAACCAAATAGAACTAATTTTTTTTTTCAATGTTTGTGGTGAAAGACGTTTTATTTTATGTCGAAACACTGTTGTCGTATCGCGAAGTTACAAATTATGAGTATTTTAAATTTAAGGCCTTCTTACTGAATATCATCAGGTATTTTTATCGATATTTTCCTATTTCTTGGAAGATGATAACACTTCAGTTTGTCACATCATTTAATATTAACAGAGTTAGCTCAACAGCACACTAACGCAACTTATGTTACTTTAGAAACAGTCAGAAGATATTCAATGGTAAAATAAAAAATATTTTAAATAATAGAAAGACTTACCATTTCTGTTCCAAACGAGTTCCAAATCGTCAAAACAGTCAAACAAACTTTGAAAAACGCCTCCATGATTTCGAGTTTGTATAAATGACACTCGAAAATATATTCGATGAAATGCAAGATGACAAATGACACAGAGCATCAAGTTAGGGTTGACCAACGCCCTATGAAATGACCGTAGTAGTATGGATGTCCATTAGTGCCATCGTTTTATTTGAAATGTGATTTGGTGAACAGCTTATACAGATGTAATGCACATATAAAGTATTCTTTGGCTTATAAGGAACACTATTTGACATGCGCAATCCAACTTAATATTATTTACAGCTGTTTATATCTTAAACTTTCAGTCAATTGTACATTAAGCTTCAGTTGCATAATGCTGAATTGTCATTGTTCCGATTACAATGTTCAGTTTTAATTTATATTACGTTTATTGTGGTTCATGTTAAATGTTTTGTAGTTGTGGTTCAAGCGACGACAATGCTACCAAGCCGAAGAAAAGAGTAGGAATGCTGGTTTGCCTGTTCTGGTTAAGCTGATATTATCGATCAGTTTAAGAACCTTTTATGAGTTATTAAATTAGCTAAGTTACTACGCTTTTCGCTGGAAGGTAAAATTAAAGAAGAATCGAAAGGGCAGGAAGTGATACTATTAATCAGCAATATAACATGCATGAACTAGTACAATACATCTTATATACCGTGAAATGTACTGTATGCTCTATTCTACACTATCAATATATATGTACAAATATCTAATTGACACAGTTTGGAACATTCGAAGTTTTGCAGTGGTAAACTATATGAAAAATACTTCCTTGTTTATGATGACTACGTCACACCCTGTTTACGGAATCGAGTATCCTCACATCTGATTGCATAAACATGTCAGCTGCTCACTGGGCTTTAAATGGATTTCTCTTGACTGTAAGACTTACATCAATAATGCCTGTAAATTATTAATAAAAGAGCTATTTGTAATTTTGGTACGCTGATATCATTTTTTTTTTATATCTTCCTCCCTTTTAGTATTTTTTTTCAATTAGCAGAGGCGTAGCTGTAGCTTATTTGGAGGCGTAGAATTACTTTATATACGTAGCTATGGGGAGGGGGCGTGGGCTTATTTAACCACTTCCCCAGTTATGGAAGCGGGCCCTGAGGGGTTGCTTCCCAACAGTTTTAGCCAACGGATGACAACTGCCAGTGATGGTTTTGCATGAATAGTTAAATGAATACCAGCACGCCTACGCAAATTGATTATTTCGCTGGCAGTAGCGTAGCCAGAGGTGGATGGAAGGTTTCCTTCCCGCACACACAAAACATTTTCAGGGATGAAAACTCTGGCGGCAAAGAAATTGAGCCAAAGAAAAATAAATAGCTGTCATATATATTGTTACAGCAAGGCGTGAAGTACTTCTCAGAAGGCTTCCCTCCTAAGCTATAGGCCTACTAAGCATGGAAAGAGGTTTCTCTTAACAAGTTAACTTTGAGTCAGTAATTGACACTTCTAGTCAAAGTTCCGTGAGTCGTACGGTACTTATTTTCATTTTGATCACTGAGAAAGGAGATAAATGCGTAAAATTACCCTCACATACTAGTAGCCATAGGGACAACGGGAACACGGACCTGTCACCCAAACGTTTCTTGCAAAAGGTTAGCATTTTATAACTAAAGAACGAAACGTCAAACGCTCTTAATATGATGTAAATGATGGCATCATTTTACTTCTAAGTACTCTTGCCGAGTCACAATGTACTCAAAAGGTGAGGGGATACTCCTCCCCTTAGGACTCACCCCTCACCTTAGATCCCTCCCATTACTGACGTCAGCACAATTTTGTGGCCCTCCACCTAAAATTTGAATTGATTTCGTAACAGAGCGTACAGATTTTAAATTTCAATACAAATTCATATCAGTACAAGCATTAAGTCAACCTTGTACAGTAGTGATGCAGTAGATCACGCACATTCTGTGAACAGCCTGATATTGTACAGTGTTAATTTATCAAAACTGGCATTGCCAATGGCAGAGATGCATATAAAATAAACAAAATATATTTGATACAATTCTTAACTGTAGGGATGCATTCCATGTCAGTACGAAATATTTTAAATAACTCTTTGTATTATATCAGAAAAATATGTAAACCAGTTGATTCTTTTGGATACGTTGGGGTTAAGTAATGGAGCTTGTGACACAAGTCGAAATGTTGAAATAAAATATCGTACTTTCAGGTTTCAGCATAATCAGTGGATATTATGAAATAATATACCTGAAATTGTAAGATAAGTTCCATAATACAATAGTACAAACTTTGCCCCCGTAATTTCCGGGGTGTCTATAGTTGCACGAAAAGAGAACAGTATATCCAATGGAAGTGACACTTTTCGGGTGTGGAATAAGAAGCTACAGAGTGCGTATTGTACATGTTTAACTTAGATATATGACTTCTCGCAGGTCTTAACTTTGAATACCATAAGATATTTTGAAAAGTTGAAACACATTTGGCAATTTATGTGGGTGATATCGATCTCCATATTAAAAGAATCGCTAAGAGTAAAAAAAGAAGAAAAAGAAAAGAAAAGAAGCAACACCAATATTTGAGAAATTCGCAGAGACGACAGAAATTGTGCCGGTCTCTGCTAGGATGGTCCCGAATTAGATCTACATTCCTCTGTACTTACATTAGAAACAACCCTTTTACACGTTATATATTCGTCAAAGAGTGCAGATACTTACAATTTAGCTTAATATTTGAATCTTGTATGACAATAACTTATTAATAAACTTACATTAAATCACATAAAACAATGTATATTCAATATATCTAACTTTCATATCCATAATTTGAGACCGATTTAATTTATATAATCTCCATATCAATGAATTAACTGTCAAAGGTGGTAACAATTGGGGGCAAAACTGTTTAAAACTGTTTAAAATACCACCAGTTAAAGCAGAGTAATTTATAAATGTTTCAAGGGATATGAATGGAATGGTTATATTGATATGGACAATATCATATATGTGTTACCCTACTATGTTTTCTTTGATATCATAAATAGCAATTACCATCATCGTCTAGACATGGAGTTAGATTAACCTTATCCATCTTTATATTTCATTGGTCAAACTCTTTGTTCATTATTTTACTTCTCGTTTTTAACTTGTGACCAGTAGAGGGCAGCATAGCTGGAGAAAGAAGCAGAAGGGCAAGCAATAAATGAGGCTATAAAACAAGTCAAGAATGTGAAAGAGAGATACGAAGGAGTGAAGCACTCAAAACAAGGCAACAAGAAAAAACAAGGCATAAAATAGAAAAACAAAATATGGGATTACGTTTTAATGAAGAATATAGTATCGTGAAATGAGGATATTTTCAGACAATATTTTCATAACATAAATCTAAATTGTACCTTGAAGACTGTAAGAATAATTGGAACTTTGATGAAGATGTTTTATTCATAAGTGTTTTTCCATGTTGAAATCTTGCAGAAGAAAAACATGAAAGAATTGGAAGGGGAATGAAAGTTGCAAGTCAAAAGAAAGTCAAAGATTAAATCACAAAATTAGTTAAAAATTTTAGTGGATCTGACACAGATGGTGACCTGAAGAAGGCTGAAACCATCTTTGAAATAGCTCGAAGTGAGAGATGGTGAGTTGTTTATTTGAATTTTAATTTGAAATAATTTTGAAGTTGATAGCAATGGTTTGTTTATATGATTGGCGTGGAATCAGAAAAAAATAAATAAAATGAGACGAAACCAAAACAAAAAGTTCCAAGGTATTGTTTGTCAAGTGAGAGTTTCTTTAAATGTTACTTACTTGTATTTTTTTATAGTCTGTTTTTGCAATTATTCTTTTTTTCATTCATTTTTCATGTTTAAGTTCAGATATTTGAAACAACAAACTAAGACTCTAATCTTTAATATTTTTTCTACAATATCATCTTAAGTTTTTTTTAATGCATCCCTTTTTGTATTCTGTTGAAATTAATAGTAAAAATTGTGCAACAGAATACTAACAAATAAATAAAGTTGAAAAGAGTAAAAGAATGAAAGGATATACTTGAACCTGTAACCTTTGGGTACAGTCGTGTGCTCTACTGACTGAGCTATCCAGCTGTTAGTTAGATGTCAGTGCTTGGGCTGCTGTATTCTTTGCTTTGGTGAGTTTTTGCATTGTTGTGTAATAACACTTTGCATTGCATCATCAAGTTTGTTCAAAGGCATGGTCTCATAACAATGTAGCTATTTGGCTGAAACGTTAAAATGTCAGTCCATACAGTTGTGTTCAACATTAAGTAATTTCAGACCCCTACCTTCTACAAAACTTGTATGCATTTATTCCAGACGTTTTGGGTTGTACAGTTTGTGTGAAAACATAGACCAGT
>JAIPMN010147965.1:0-13132 GCA_020650975.1 Apostichopus californicus
ATTGGTATCTTATTAAAACTATTGGAGGACAAGTGTAAAGAAATCAGATGATTTTATTCATTTTAAGTACTGCTCAGAACAGTTCTTAAAGTTTTCTCCTGACACAAAACAATTCAAATGAAACCCTGTCCTTACAAGAGAACGCATGAGAGTGCCATATCCCGGTGAGTAGAGGTGCCAAATATTAAACATTGCCCACGCAATAGAATAAATGTAATTAGATCATGTAGAATCTTGTAAGTTGCGTCCCACCTTTTTAATTAATGGTTTAAAGTAACCAACTGCTTCATAGGCAAGCTATCCATGACTACATGACATTTTATTCACCAGATTTTATTGATACCTCCTTTCATAATTTCAAAATGGTATTTAGCTCTTTTGTACCATCTTCATTATTATCAAATGATAATCAATATTTTCATATCTATTTGAAGTATTGTTTGAACAACAACAAAAGATTGTCCTGATCAAAGGCAATGTCAAGCTCTCTCTCTCTTGCTCTCTCGTTTTAGCAAACAATTTATGTTTTCCGAGAATCGGTAACATGTACTTTACAGTAGGTCGAGACATCATTATTAACTTTTACCATTCTTGATTTTCCCTCCTGTGTACTTAAGGACCATTGTCACCTCTTTATTTCCTTCATAGTTTCTAATATTATATTAAAACGTTTCTAATCAATATTAATTGTTTCCATTTTCATCTTTCAATTGTCTAAAATCTACATAAGACATTTATGATTATAAATAAATGAAGGCGGAGGTGGAGAGGGTGGGGTAGGGAGAGAAGTATGGGATGTAATGTAAGATTGGGATGGGTGTGATATGGGTTTATGTTAAAGCTCATCTTGCCTGCAGTTAGTGCAAATAATTTATCAATTTCCGATACTTGGTTTCTCTCAAGTTCTGACCCTCTTAGGCTTTCTCAGATATTAAGAAGCGTTTACTTCTACTAGGGAGTTGCCATCTAGACTATAAGGACTGAATCAATTAAGTAGTTGCACTAAAGAAATTTAAACATTAAGGAAGAGAAGCAATATCATCATGTCCCTGTCTGTGGTGATTATGACGTCATTAAAACGTCTCAAACTTCAGTGTACTGGTCATTGGTTTGGAAATGAACAGGTCTTTGCCAAATATCAATCATCTTTTTCTCCATTTATATAAAAGACTAACGCACTTGTTTCGTTTCAGGCTGGTGATAGATAATGGCTGGCTTAACGAAAAGAGAAATGCATACTTCAGATTGGTAGATATTGTATCTTGATGTCCTGTTGCTTACTCTAGATTACTGTAGGTTAATAGCGCAGGCTAGGCTGGTGCGGTATTCCGGGGCCAAGGTAAAGTAATATCGCTGAAACCAAACAGGTAACTATTGGTATTAAACCACCATACAGTTCACCAAACTGGCCTCATGTATACTTTTTATTAGTGCACATTGCTTATTCATCTAGATATCCAGATGTCTCATTCTTTTATTTTCCATTGGGCCCACCAAAAATAGAATTAAAGCGATCAGCCCAGTAATGTAAGTAAAATGCCCCCAATGTACTGTTTAGGGCCCCTCGGAATAATCAAACAGGCTCTTTAATCGGAAGTCGGGCCCACTATAAATTAGATGGATTTAATTGATAGTAAATATCTTGCAGGAATATTATTATGTGTTACTCAGTCTGATATAATGTACGTTTTGCGTTCATTGCATATAATTAACACAAATCCACTAATAAGACCACCAATGTTATGAAAACATTTCTTCATTGGATACTTAAAGTTCTAGGTAAAATGTTCACACGCAGGTCGCAGGGACAGTAGTAAGCTAGGATTACATAGCATAGCCAACTCACAATGTGTTATTACATTGTTCTAAATTTACTGTGTTTACTTTGACAAAAGCATTGGTATATCTTATTAAAACTATTGGAGGACAAGTATTAAGAAATCAGATGATTTTATCCATTTTAAGTACTGCTCAGAACAGTTCTTAAAGTTTTCTCCCGACACAAAACAATAGAAACAGAACCCTGTCCTTACAAGAGAACGCATGAGAGTGCCATATCCCGGTGAGTAGAGGTGCCAAATATTAAACATTGCCCACCCAATAGAATAAATGTAATTAGATAATGTAGAATCTTGTAAGTTGCGTCCCACCTTTTTAATTAATGGTTTAAAGTAATCAACTGCTTCAAAGGCGAGCTATCCATGACTACATGACATTTTATTCACCAGATTTTAGTGATACCTCCTTTCATAGTTTCAAAATGATATTTAGCTTTTTGTCCCATTTTTATTGTTATCAAATGATAATCAATATATTCATATCTATTTTAAGTATTGTTTGAACAACCACAAAAGATTGTCCCGATCAAAGGCAATGTCAAGCTCCCTCTCGCTCTCTCGTTATAGCAAACAATTAATGTTTTCCGTGAATCGGTAACATGTACTTTAGGTCGAGACATCATTATTAACTTTTGCCATTCTTGGTTTTTCCTCCTGTGTAATTAAGGGCCATTGTCACCTCTTTATTTCCCTCATGGTGTCTCATATTATATTAAAACGTTTCTAATCAATATTAATTGTTTCCATTTTCATCTTTCAATTGTTTGAAATCTACATAAGACATTTATGATTGTAAATAAATTGGGGAAAAAGGAAAGAAAGAAAGGTAACAAAGGGAACCAAGGTAACCTGAAAGAGACTTTACTTTTCATTTTGGCAATAAACGCTGAGAGTAAACATTGAACTCGTGCGATTATTTACCTTCCGTAATATATTTCATATTAAAGACCTCAAATCAGGAACGAAGTCCAACCATTATTAGAATTATATTCGTACTTTCATCTTGTAAGATAGGATTCGTATCAACAACCTTTATTATCCAAAAGTTGAACAAAACAAATTGATAGAAATATATGGAACTTGGCCGTGCCTACGATAAACACCGCTTCTTATCCACGCATGTTATACAAAATTACAGCTTGGAGTCCTTTGGTGAAGGCTGGGGTTGAAAATTGGGTGGATTGACATTGGGGTTTGGGAGAAGGTGACTATGAGGTCAGGATAGCTTAGAGGAGGGTTTTGGATGAAGGCGGAGGTGGAGAGGGTGGGGTAGGGAGAGAAGTATGGGATGGAAAGTACTGTAAGATCGGGATGGGTGTGATATGGGTTTATGTTAAAGCTCATCTTGCCTGCAGTTAGTGCAAATAATTTATCAATTTTCGATACTTGGTTTCTCTCAAGTTCTAACCCTCTTGGGTTTTCTCAGATATTAAGAAGTGTTTACTTCCAGGGTTCGTACACTTTTTTCACAACAAAATTCAAGCACTTTTCAAGCACTTTTCAAGCACCAAATTTATGTTTTCAAGCAAATGCTTATCATTAACAATAGACATTCTGTGAGACAGAGGCATAAAACACACAAAGCTGAACAAAGTAATCAAGTACAAATTCTTTAACACCCTGATAAAAATTAAAAAATACATACAATGAATGGAACAAATCTTTAAAGGTATACTGACAGATACAGGTCATTCTATCAGTAAAAAGAGCATTAAATTCTTAGTATGTCAGTCTTTGAATTTTGAAAATAGCTATAATTTATGAGCGTTTAAAATTTCTTGAATTTTTAATGTATTCAGAAACTGTGACCTACAAAGTGGGACTACTTCTATTATGTCTTTATTTTTCTTTATAATTGAACCTTTAATTTGAACTATTAAAATTGTTCGAATTATCATCTTATGTTTCAGATTGATTACTCATATACCCAAGTAAAAATTACTCAGAGAAGAACAGATTCCAGGATACGAAAGAGAAGTCACGAGAGTTTAAAATACAAAGGACTATAATAAGCTGTGGATGAAATCACTCACCACCAAATACGAAACCATTATATACTGCTGAAAAGTAATCGAAGTTAAAACCTTCAATCCATCGCCACAGCAACGGTGTACGTAAAATACAACATTCCCTCTTTAAGACATAGCACATACCATCCAAACAACTGCCGATTTCCAGTAAATTGAAAGTTGTAAACAAAGCTACGCATTTTTTTTTGGCTAACCGATGGTTAGGCTACATTTCCCATTGACTTAGTGTGGCTGTTAGGCTAACATGTGGTCGAAGGTTGCAGTATTTCACGGATATTTTAGTTCTAGCTAACTGCGTCACAATTTCAGCGAATAAAGAGATGCTTAGGCTACAATCCTCGACAAAAATGATGGGACAGTATGAGCAGCAACGAGCGATATTGGTTTAAGCGCACCCCATTCCCCCCGTTCAATGTTGTAGCCAAAAGCGCTCAGAAACTGCAACATTGATACGGGGAGTGGGGTGTCCCATCTATTTTTGTCGAGGATTCAATCCTCGACAAATATGATGGGACAGTATGAGCAGCAACGAGCGATATTGGTTTAAGCGCACCCCATTCCCCCCGTTCAATGTTGTAGCCAAAAGCGCTCAGAAACTGCAACATTGATACGGGGAGTGGGGTGTCCCATCTATTTTTGTCGAGGATTGTAGATTTTCCCGTTGACTATGTGTGGTGTTCGGCTACCATGCGCGCGACGATAGCAGCAAGGAAAGTATGTAAACAAAGCTACGCAAAGTTTTTTGGGGGGCAAACCGATGGTTAGGCTACATTTCCCATTGACTTAGTGTGATTGTTAGGCTAATGTGTGGTCGAAGATTGAAGTTTTTCATGGATATTTTTATTCTTTATTTGCGACTGGGTTAGATTTCCATGTTGACTCAGTGTGAAGTTAGGCTACCATGTGGTCGGAGATTTGTGGGGATTTTTGGTTATTGTCGCTGGTACAGTACTGAAATTGCTTAGTGGAGGCCGTCATTTGCCTGTGACTGTGCGAGAAGTTTGCGGTGATTGTGCGCGACCCTCCCTCGTAATTTTTGAGACAACTAAGACATTCTTTTAAGTTTTTTTTTGTCACAATTTGACTATTCTACGGTAATTATTGTGTAACAATTACATACAAAATATGATTTGCATTAAGCATGTTAAATTTCAAGCACTTTTCAATGACATTTTCCAAAAATATAAGAATTCAAGTACTTTCAAGGCCTTGAAAACTGACCAATCAAATTCAAGCATTTTCAAGCACCCGTACGAACCCTGTACTTCTACCAGGGAGTTGTCATCTATACTATTAGGCTTGCACCAATTTCAAGTAGTTGTATTAAAGAAATTTGAAAGGAAACATTAATGCACAGAAGCAATATCATCATTTCCCTGTCTATGGTGATTATGACGTCACTAAAACGTCTCAAACGCCAGTCTACTTTACATAAATGATATTTTTCATTGTTTGTTTTTATTACCTCATTTCCAAAGCAACTAAACATAGCTTTTGGATACTTGAAAGTAGTTGTTAGTTACTAAAATGTCCCCAATGTACTGCTTTAGGCCCCTCAGAATAATAAAAAACAGGCCCTTGAATCAAAAAGTCAGGCCATCTATCAACTAGATACATTTATGTATGCAGGTACATCTAGCAGGATCATCACATAAGAGCACCTCGGTTCATCAGCCATTTGTTTTGTTTTTTTGCATTCAGCTGGGAAGAATTGAGAATTATAGTAGCACAATGTTCCATTTAGAATTACTTAAATAGATCTAAATTATAGTCTAAATATACCAAAGAATGAACCATTTGACTTCCAAGTTTTTCTTTTCTTTAGAACTGTCGACCTAGATCACCATCCCCCCCCCCCTTCCCGCTACACGAGAGTAAGGTTCGATAAACCCACAACTGCATCCCTCCTTTATCAAATACTTCATGGCACTCCATGAATTTTACAGTGTGCACAATATGGCATTTACAGCTACTTATACTGTATGGACCTAAATCATAGTCTAAATATGCCTCAGAATTCACCATTTGACACTTACAAAAATAATTGTTGGAGAAGCTTCATTTATCACAGGGCAGCTCCCGTTCTTCATAAAATCTTTGTCTCTGAACTTCTACCAAAGTTCCTGACCAAAATCAGTTAGGGGAGAGAGAGTTTGAATTTTTGCCCTCCCCCCCCCCCACCATGGAAATCCTGTGCACGCTACTGATACGCTATGAATGTATAATGTTGAAAATTGTCAAATTTTAGTCGGCCTTTGACAATCCATGTAATATTAAGGCAGCATTAGTCTTTAGATTGAATATCAAGAACAGAGAAGAGATATTAATACTTTATTGACAATTTGTTGGAACCAGAAAATGAAAAGCATCAACCATTTAATTCACTGGTAAGGATTTTACAGTATGGAATTGTTATTTCAATTCCTACATGTGTAATATCCTGTAGACACATAGATTGTATGAATAATAAGGACATTTTCTGTTACCAGTTTTGAGCTTGAAAAACCCTACAACATTTGTTATTATAGACTGAGAGATCTACATGACATTGGTTAAAGGCACAGTGAAATATTTTGACAACCTACAAGTCACCTGGTATAAATCACAAAATAAATAATAAACCAATTTGAGACCAATTGAGGCAACCTTTTGACCCCTTGAGCCAATTTTTGGACCATTTGAGATAACCTATTGACCCTGTTGACCCCCCCCCCCCCCCCCTGAGAGTGAAACTGGATAACTGCCACTTGAGTGTGCTTAAAGCAATACTACATAAGAACTTTCCTTGAACTTTCCTGGATAACTTATAGAGCCCCTTCAAAAAAATGAACTGGATTTGACCAGAGTATGTTCACCAATGCAACATGTTTTGAGTTATTGGCTGTCAAAGACAACCTCTTTTGCACATCAGAGCAACTTTACAACCTCATAAATTAATATTGAGAAAAGCTACAACCCTGAGTTTGGTAAGTTGTAGGCACTTCATACTTACAATTAAATTAAAAAAGACCCTCACAGCTCTCACATAGTTAAGTTGGTAACAAAATTTGCATCAAGCCCCCTTCCTCATGAGGAATCGCAGCGTGAAATAGCTGCACAACTTACAAATATATTGCAGGAAAGCATGTAATCATTATTGTGTATTGCTTAGACTGGACATAATACCCTCTACAAGAATCAAGTACCATGAAGCAATAGTTTAGGAGCAATTCATCACTGAAAATAGCACATTTTTGGCAAAAAAATAAAAACTTGATTAGTTTGGAACTTTTAAGTTGACCTAACTTCACAAAACAATGCTTTTGCATAATTTTTTCTCCATTCTATGGGATAGTCTCTAGGCTTCAGTGATAGAAATGCGCTAGGATGTTTAAAGGCATTGAAGACTCGCCCAAACCGCGTGCGGCCATCTGAAAAAGTGAACTTTCCGTTGCATGCAAGTGACGTTTTGTTCGTGTCGCTACAAAATGCAGACAGTACAGTAATGAAACGTGATACCTTGTTATCTCTAGCTGGACCTGAGATGTCCATCGCTGTATTGTTTGTTCACTGTGCTGTGGGTATTGGCCGCATATGTATGTACTGACTATACACTAGTGTCTAATTACCGATGGTAGAAGGCTGTGTGTGTGTATGTTCTGCGATCGATGGTAGTGTCTAACACTTCTGTTACACCTCATTCGAAACTAGGTCAGTTTACCGGCATTAGACGTTTCTTTTTGCGCGAGTCTTCACACCCTTTAAATGCTGAGAAATCAGACCTCACAAGAAAATGCCAAAATGCCATGGTGGCGACAAATTGCGGAATTTCTAAGTGTAATAATTTGGCCAATTTTGAAGCAATGCAACTGAAATTTTCAGAATATGCTCATTTCATGGTGCTCTAATCATGCAATGATTGTGTTAATTTTTGGAGAGGGTCCAGCAACGGCCATCCGTGATTTGACAAGAAATGATCCGTATGCCAAATTGACGGAGACTGTCATACCTTTACACGTAAGAAATATCACTTTCCATGTTTATATTATAATTGAGTACTTTTGTTATTCTCGATGAAAGAGAGAGGTTGTTGGGGGTGGGTGATTCACACTTTACACTCTAACAATTAACAAACAACAATATGTGTAAACTGGTACATATCGATGAAATGGGGCAGCAGAGGTGAAGTGCAGCGAGTATTATATTTTAATCAGGAATATTTCAACAATAATACAATGCCCCTTGGTGAAGACAATGAAATTGACTGTGTGCTTACCTTGTCCGTTGATAGTCACACCCACAAGCGATAGGATCAGCAAATGAGAAAGCAACATCTTGCTTGAAGCTGGTTGCCCAAAAACAGTGCTTTACTCTTCTTGAAAGTCCTGTCAAACACAGAAAAACAACAAGGAAAACAGCCCGTCACTTCCAAGATAATTGGGAATGAAATGACTCTATTCCTTATGGAGAGGATTATTCATATCAGGCTTAGACAATGATGTGAGAAACTAAAACATGAATATTCATTTTGATGTCCATTCCAATCACTGATTGGCTGAATACAAACATTGATGTCATAACAGCTCAATCTACTGAGCTTCTACTGTTCTGAAGATGCAGCAATGATATACACTACAGCTCATTGTGTGATAAATCATGATATCAACATGAAAAGGTTGAATCTGTGTATCTGCAGAAGCCTTCTTCAAATAAAAATGATAATTAAATCTCAAATCTCAAGGTTCATGAATTTTGCACTTCTTATCTGATGAAGATGAAAATAACAATTCTGAATAAGAGACACACGTTTATGACAATAGTCAACATAATAAGCTAAGTTAGATTAAACACTATATATTAAATCAACGTATGGACTGAGGAAATATATGTTATGTTAAACCACTGTTTTCTCTCTGTTTTCTCTTTAGCTACAGCGGGTGACTGTTGGTGGCCATGATTCTGAAAATGTTATATGAAAATTTTCTTCATAAATTTATTACTGTATTTACAATACAATTCCTGTCTAGATCTTGCTTGATGGAATCACTACAATATACCTGGATATCTTTCAAGTATTAAATGCTCTGGAAATCCCACTCACTGAAAACAAGGAAAAAAGAATTGTTTCTATTTCTATTGACTGAAGATGAAGGTAAATATCCTAAAACCGTCATTGGCTATCTGTTCCTGTTTAAACTTTTGGTCTCATGGGTGAGTGAAGGGAAATTAACAGCCAAGCTTCTCAAAAAAGGATTACCAGATTTATATAAATATGAATAAACTGAAGATGAAAGTGTCATACCCTAAAACCATCATTGATCATCTGTTCCTGTATAAACTGTTTGGTCATATTCCTCACTCTGCCATTTAAGGAATCCACTAAAGTGGAGAGCCTCTCACTTTTAGAGTTTGGTTCACCTCTCTCTTTAGTTAGACTGGTCACTTTCAATTGAACTCATCAAGAGCATTCTGAAATAACAAGATGTGAACAATAATGTAAGGGAAAAAAACAAAAATTAACAGAACTTTATTTCTTATGAGTTTCTCTTAAGATTAGCCTAGTCTTGTAACTGAACATTGGAGTACTACACTGGTATTACTTAAAGAAACTAAAGATGAATGAAGGTATAAAGAGATTGAGGAGCAACACAAGACTGACTCTCTAGGTACTTAACATGCAAAATAAATATTAATTGAAAGAGTGAACAAATATAATGAAAATATACTATGTAACCTACTGCTCTGTAAAAAAAGCATGTCCAATGGTAGCTCTCACCAGCAATGGTGATAATGTGAAGTTACAATTTATCATCTTCCTGGTAACAATTTTGAGAAGACAAATCAGAGAAGACTTTAATGTAGAACAATAATGACAGAAATAAACTTTACAGCTTTGGGCTTGTGGCAATTATGTGTGCTATACCGGAAGTAAAAGGTTACTGACACAATGTTTTGCACTCCAGCTTACACACATTTAAATGACCACTTTAATCCCCTCTCTTCCTTTAAGTTCAAAAGTCGATGAGAGGTAAATGTCTCAATTCTGCCTAGTTACGGTGCTGTACTTCAATTTTTGTACATGTTAATACTGACTTTATCACGGTACAGCACAGAACTGTACAGTGCAGTACATACAGTACTGTGCAGTACAGTACAGTTAACAGAGCTCAGCACATGTCATCATCAGAATGATATCACAGGTCGATGAGGATGAGGATCAATCCAATTTTTTTTTTAAATGGACAAGTTTAGGCCATATTTTACCGCTTTTCCGGACATCGGATTGACTTTATTTTTTAGATATGTAGAAAGGAAACCACTAAGAACTCTTATGAATAAATTTGCATATTTTCTTCAATGCCTGTAATTCCCCTGAATGTCATTATTGTTCTACATAAAATTTCAACTAACCATGTTTCATGGTACACATGCCCACAGGGACATGCAGAGACCACCTGATGATCTAACTCCAGACATTCTGAACAGATGGTACACCCGACACTTGGCATGATTAAACAGCCAATCAGCAGCAATGCACTAGGATACCATCTCTGTGTGAAAAACAATACAATAAGAACAAATACCATTATGTATTTGTAGAAGCCAGACTTGTTGTGCATATACAAAGTTCTGGGTAGGGATATGAGTACCAGTTCAAAGCCTTGAGGATGAGTACCACAACATTTTCTGAGTACCAGTGCAAAGTCAGAGTGATCCAAATTACTGGGATCATTTACAAGAACAGTTTCACACCGACATCTTAGCCTAAACTTCACAAAGTTCTAACTCTAAACTTAATTTCCATGGGACCTTGGCCCAAAGGATCATGAGCAAGAAATCCAATTTAAAGTTGGTTAGAAACACATTGTAGCAATAGCATTGTAAGGTAACTACCGTCATAATTACATTCCAGAACAAGGTTTATGTACATATCTTCCCAGATATACATCTTAGTAACTCGGAAATTTTGTCCTTTATACCATGGCATCACGACCACGTACCTTAAAATAACTATGATTCCTGTAGAAATTTCCAGTTCTATGCTGACACAAAAAAAATGTGACAAAAATCCCATTCAACTAACTATCAGGTCATTGCTGTAAATTTGGCCAATGTTATATGATGGGATACAGTAAGTTTGCGATAGTAATGGCAATAAAGTTCTTTTAAAGGATAGCAGTAATGACAATCTTGCCGATGATACTCAGTCAGTCAGTGGTTTAGTTCTATCCTTCAGCTATTTTATTTCATTGACAGTTTGACCAAATTGCACTGTAAGTAGAGAGAATTAGACAGTATTGAATTAAAGGTGCAAGTCAAACTAATTTTAAACTACAATCCAGCTTTGTAATGTAAAACATATAAATAGCATTGAAATTTCACAAAAATATATCAAAATACAAAATAGATGTTTTCCTTGTTTCACTGTGGCAAATTTTGCCATTTCTGTTATGGGTTTGCAGATTAAAATTTTTATTGAAAAAGTGGCTACAAGCTGACTCAAAGAAATACACTGTATATCATTGTAACTACATGTGTAACACAGGGTTCCAGATACTTTCCAGTGCCATTCCAGCGCCATAGGTTTCGATCCTTCCCCCATGGCGGAAAGGCTCGAAACCCATGTCGGAGAGGTATATTTTAGGAATGGATTTTACACAGGAATTTATTTGTAAAACTTTTTTGATTCGTGTGGAAGGATAGGTACACCGTCTTCAAATGTGATGGTTTGCTGGATAGACTGAATTGTAGTTAAGACAAGATTGGGGAATAGATGCACAGTCTTTAATGTACATGTTGATTAAATAGTTTTAAAATGTAAGTTCGTAAGAGTCGATACACTGTCTTCAAATGTATAATATAGGCTAGGCCTAAACTTGGGCTAGTATAGTAACACTAACTTCCTGACTAACAGTACCAGTACACTTGCCTAGGAACAATGTGTGATTTGTTCATACGCCTAGCCTAGCCTTTGCCTGAGTTTGGACACTTGAGGAAAGTAAAACCATTATACCTCTTTCACACCGGCAAAGCCGTGTTAGACACGGTAATGCAATTAATTTAATTTCAGCAAATGTTCTGCCTGTTCTACCGTACTGTGGCTGACGGCAGCGTTATAACTTTTATGTCAGGGCCGTATATAGCGCTCTGACTCGTTTGGGTTGCAAAATTGAACAGGCCGCCGTAAACTTGGCGGGCGTATGGAACGCCATGTAAACATTAATTCAATACACAGACAGATATCTTCAATTTAATTCGAGATATTTGCAATTAATATCAGATATCTCAAATTAAATTGAAGATATCTCTCATTATTTCAGGTACCTCCAATTCAATTAGAGATATCAGACATTGCATTTTCGATATCTTTAATTTTATTCCAACTATCTCAAATTGATTTTTAGATATCAAGAAATATATTAAAGGTATCAAACTAGAAACATCATTAAAGATATCTCGAATTGAATTCGAGATATCCAAAATTGAATTAGAGATATAAAGAATTGAAATTAGAGATATCAAGAATACAATTAGAGATATCCAAAATGAATTAGAGATATCAAGAAACTGGTGAGCCCAGCTTCATTAAAACCCCTTTCACCCCTGTTTGAAGGAACCTTTGTAAAAACCCTTGCTTTTTGACCGGTAGTAGTTGGTGATTATCTGATGCCACTTCTCTCATTTTCCTACTTCACATCACAGCAATGAAACTAATCTATACTTGTGCTTTATATACCATTAAAGGACAGCCCGCAACTAATATACTACTGCACAGAGCCGTTTATAGTCTTTCTACGGTTTTGCTACTGCTTTAAGTTTAACACCCTCTTTATGGCAGACGTCTACATTTTGTAGCTTCATGTTGTTGATATACGTCACTTGTGGCAAACATGCGCAGCTTTTGTGGCAAACACTTACTTTATAGACCGACCATACATGCTGTTTGTAACACACTTTTGGTAAAACTATATATGTTTACTATACTAATATACCATGAATTTCATGAGATGCTATATGCTTAGCTTTAAATACCTTTCATGGGTGGCAGTGTGCCATTGGTACATGTAACTCTCAGAGTTGTGACGAGTTCCTTTTAACATTGAGTCGATTCGTTACTAGGCATTTTATCCTGGCTAGAGAAGAGTATCTTTAATTGAAGCATTGTATTATTCCTTGGACAAAGCTTGTTTTGAAATCTAGTGTTAGAGCCTAAAGATAAACAATTATTCGAAATAAAGAGAATAGACAAATCTCTTAGAGTTATGACTTTTTAAAGAAAGCAAG
>JAIPMN010148165.1:0-11626 GCA_020650975.1 Apostichopus californicus
ATGTTGTTCTTTCTCATAATTTCGTACTTCTCTTTCATGGGTAGGTCCCTGAACTTGTTACAAGTCTTTAGGAAGTGTGTGTTTGCATTGATGTGTAACGCACATTTAGACACACCAAAATGATTAATCTTGCTCCGTTGGCTCCATTCACCAGCATTCACTGTAGCAGCATTCGAGGACCTGGACATTCGACGCAGTGTTGTCGGGACGTACGATGCATTATCGACACTGATAGGCTTCGCCTTCTCCAATAATAATAGTTGGCTATATAACCACTTGACAAGACCTGTGAGTGAATCATCAGTGTGGTCGTCTCTCACGCTCTTGTAATAGGCAATACGATGATCCTCTGGTAGTTTCTGCTTGATTTGGCTCAACATGATCTTGCTATTGAGTTCTCCAGATAAACCCACGGTTTCTGCTTGAGTCTCAAATATCTGAAGAGTCTGGACGAAGTGGCTCATGGCAGGGAGGTTGATGTTTCCCTTGTTCTCATATGACTTCAGGTTTTCAAGGTCCTTTAATAACCTGTCTACCACTTTATCTTCATCACCGTAGCACTCATCTAGTACCTGCCAGGCTCTTTCTACATTGATGCACCCTTTTATCTTGTTACATTCTTTGGGGTTGGTCATAGACACAGTCAGTTGGAAGAAACGTTCAATCTCTGTCAAATCAACAGCACAATGGTTAAACAGTTCCTTAAACCGCTTGTAGTCTCTGATGTCCCCGCTGAACTTCGGAAATTTCATCCTCTCCATCCTTGGGGCAGATGAGGTTGAAGGGCGAGATGCAAGAGGTGGCGTTTGTAGGGTCGAGCTAGACATCGTCTGTGGTGTCCCTGTGCTCACAGGCTGGGAAGGAACTGTCGATGTTGGGTTTCGCTGAGAAGTTGTAGGCGAAGAGGTGAGACTCGGCTGGTTGGCCAAGGGGGTTGGTGACTGGCGGTCGACGACTCGTCTTGCACGTAAAATTCCCTGGACAAATTCTTTTTCACACTCTGCCATCCATTTTTCCTCAGTTTCGAACTCCGTCTGGTCTCCGACGACATCCATTAACTCGGAGTGTTTCGCTTCAATATTCAGAAATTGCTGTTCTGCTTTGGTGATGTACTTCTGTAGTATTTCTAAATCACTAGCATCATCTTTTACGAGGTTGTCGATTATTGCTAGTGTCCTGGTCAACTGACCCTTGCTGTTCCGTCTTGATAACTTCAACTTGTTGACGTCAGCCATGGTTTCAATGAACTTCCACAGTCTGCTGCACACGAGTTGTTGAAGATGTTGTGAAATGGGCGTAAATAAATCGATTTGAGAAATGATGTGTTTGACACGTTGCTGCAATATGTTGTCTTTCTTTTATTTATAAACTAGATTCAACAACTGTGTAAGATTTCTTAACATCTCCACTGAACGTTATACGTTATACGTTTGAATATAGAAAAATGAACTGCAAGGTTACACCGCAGCGCGGTGGTATGTTTCGTTGTAAGGCGAGCTATACAAGTAACTACAACGCATGTTAATAATAAAATATGAAAGTTAAAGTACGGAAACTTATACGCATCATAGAGGGAAATAATTACACGACATCTGTAATTAGAGAGTGTTGGAACTTCCACATGTCTCAAAGATGTATCTAGATTAAATAACACTGGTCAAGGTATGGTATAATTATTAGTGATGGTTTTCATACGCTGGTACCGCTATCTTGTGTTTTGTAATTGTAGCCCTAGTAATAATGTAGCCTTCGGAATAAAAGAAAAATCAAACACAATAGGACTATGTTGATTATGCCAGGTTTACATATTCACTTATTTCAAAGAAAATTAAACATATCGGTTAAGCCTACATTGTGTGTATCTAACGAGAGTGTGAGAGAGAAACTTGTTTTTGGAACAACTTAGGCTTCACTTTTCCACAATAGGTTGAAGGTACGTTAAGAGTGAAGTAGTTTATATGTTAAGCAAATATAACACATATAAAAATAGGTTAAGAACTTTATTCTCTGCATGTATGAACACTATGATTACACATTTAAATTGAACTTTTGAGATGATTTTGATATTGCAAATATTAACCTCTTCTCTCATATTTGTAACGATCGTAACTATTCCGTGGTGTTGTGGTTCCTTGGTATTGAATATTTACAAAACTGTTTCACGTAAAATGTAACTGCGGAAATAAATATTGACTCTCGAATTGATGCATCTGTGCGATATAATAAACATATTGAAGACTCTTGCAAACTTTCCCTATTGTTTGGATATTCTTTTTGTACAATTTGGTCACTTTAAGTCTTTTGTCTAAGCAACTACCTGTGTATTACAAAAGCGGTCAAACTATTACTGGAACACTTACTTTTATTTCAGCAAGGTGAAATCATTACCGGTGTCTAAAAATAGAAGTGAACAATCAGCACTTCGGACAACAAATTTAACAAAATATATCACTTACATGTAGAGTTTTAAAAAAAAGGGTTGCAACTTCATGTAAACTTAAACGCAAATTTCCTGATGAAATCTGTTTTCCAAAGATAAAATACTTTCCAGTCAAATCGACAAGATTCACGTTGTATTTAGTCAGTACTGATGGCATATATACATTTGTCTTTATATACCTGCCTATGACACAGGTGACTGTTGTAATATGCAAAAGCTTATTAAATATGGAATGATAAAACAATCGCTAAAGAGACCACTATATGAAATACTGAAAGACTAGGACAAAAAATAAAAATGGACTGGAACTGAAACTGAAACAATGAAACTAGAAGCTATTAACATAAATGGTATGAAACTCAGAATACTAGCCATATGCACTAGCAGAAAAAGCAGTCAGACTGATGATCACCTATGACAAAATGACAAAACGTCCAATGATAGACACAGGCTCATAAAGATATTTTTGTCCAGAGTTAACCCTCCTCAATACATAGGAACTCTTTATAGAGCTTGGCTAGAGTTACAAACAGGAACACTACTTTAAGAATGCTAACAATTGGAGACGTTATTGATGAAATTCGACTTGGATTGGAATAGCTATAAGATTTTATTTACTTCAAACAATTTGTTATTTACAGCAATTCTAACAGGCAAGTTCCAAAAAGATGTTAATTAAGATGTGTCTCTTTGGGATAAATGGCATTTGTTTAGATCCTATCTGACAGAAATGATAAAAACATTTTTTTAATAGAGGACGATGAAGCGTTTGATGGAAATATTGTTTTAAATGCTAAAAGGTAGCCTACAATCACACCTTTACATTCATGTACTTCTTTTTCCAAATTTTGGCTGTCTCGCACAGTTTCAACTAGTTAAATAATACGATCAAAACAAACACCGCCTGTCTCTCTGTTTACATGCAGAATCGAGCTGAAATTTTCAAAGAAACATTCCCTGTGGGCATGCGCTGAAGGCCACACTCTCCGCTGGTCTGTGTATGTAAACAGGGTCAACGGTTCACATTGTTTTGATGTCATTTCTGAATTAAATTTTGCTCATGCATTGTGAAATAGCCAATAAATCGGGAAAGAATTAGATAGACTAGTCTATCTATCACCACTGAAAGATATGATTCGGCTGTTTTGAACCATTACTTTTTGTGTATCCAAACGCATAATCGGACTTTAAGTGTAGGTGGCCAAAAACTAACAGAGTTGTTAATGTGCTGGTGAAACTTGCTGTTAACTGTTGAAAATTCTGTCAAATCGTGACATGGAAAAGAGTTAAAGGTACATTATTCTGGGTTTCAACTTTAACCAAATACTCTTAATACTATTGTCCGAAATTAGATACAATTCCTAAAATTTTACTTTGTTACCGAATTTGATCGTCTACATAAAAAGAAAAACTTTAAAAAGTTCCTTCTTCCTGCCAAATCATACCTTCTTTATGAATAAATGGGGTCGGCCATCCTGAAATGTCTCAGTTAGAAACCAGCGACCTACATCATAGTCCTTTAGCCACCTTTCTGACCAAAGTATTTCATTTGTTCCACACGCCTTTCATAGAAACATCGCATACTCTGGAGGAAACATGAGAAACGTATTATATGCAAGGCTTCACCTGTTACTATGTTATCGGACATTTCATTATCCCTTTCTTTTTTTTGAGAAACTTCAGCACTTCGGAGCAGATCAATAGCTTTCTGTTCTCATGGGATGGTTTGAAGAGGAAGGGTATGTAAAGAGGGATGGGATGCTATGTTTTCTCAATGATAATATATGCAAATTATAACTAAACCACACAATTTTCTTGATTCATTTGTACCTTACATGTAAGTTGTGAGTCGCAGCTCGATGCCGTCAGCTATTTTAGGTACGGAGATCCATATATACCTTAGTTTCATTATTTATCAGCATAATGCTTGCATTTGCAGTACTGTACCACTACGCATATTCAGAGCCATCGTCGTCAACAGATTTCTTATAAATGTCATGCTCGTTTTCAATCTCTTGGTGAAATTTTCGCAGATTTATTGCACTGGTAGTCTAGTTGCATTTGTACCAAGTTACGCACACACGAATCTTCATTCAATATAAAAATAAAAAAATAAACTGTAAGGAAACTGCTAATCCCATAAAGATCCTGTGTAAGAGAGTGTGTAAAAGTAAGTAGGCCTGACGTTTCGATCCTACCAGAATCTGCTTCAGAGGCTGCAGAAGTACTCGAATCTTCAGTATATGATGTTCGGCAGGTGTGTTCTCTGCAGGAACAAATGTCACGTAGCTATACAGCTTTACAATCCGTTGTTAGTTTGAAGCAACCAATAGGCATCATTTGAATGTTAAGTTTTGCAGCTTCCAGCTATAGACTTGCACTTGTTCACAGGTAGCCAATGGTTCCAGAAATGATGTTCATTTACGTTTATCCCATACTGAACCACACGGCAAACTATGCATACCGGCGGAAGGACATGTCGCGGTGTGGAGTGTACACTTGGCGCATGTTTCTAACGAAATGCTCTAATGCAGCACACTTTGTGTCCGATTCTTCATAGCCACAATTTCCATCACATCACCACACGGAGTAAAAAATAGAAGTACACCAATCTTAGGTAACACATATCGTCATGTGGCTGACCATTATGGTTTATTCTGTGTTGTTGGGGCCGCATAACCTGAAATATGCTATACATAAAAATCAATTAATATGATAGTTGTGAAAAGTAAACATTGTAAAGCGCGTGTAATAGGAATTATTGTGGTGAAATCGTCAAATTTTACACCGATTCTATAAAGTAACTCCCCCATACACTCTACTGATATATATTAGAAGGGAAAGTAGCACGCTATTTGAAATGATTCCATTATCAGTCTGAAACAATTGCAACTGCGTATTGACAGACCTTATACCTCTTTATATGTATTGTTGGGCAAAAGATTTTTTTTACAATTTGACCAAATTTTGTTCTACTGACTATTTCTGTTTTTTTAATTTCACATGTTACAATTCCACACAAAAGTTATAGAACTGATAAAAAATAGCGTTGGAACCTAATCAATGTTACTAGCGTACTACTCGATATCCTTTCTAGAAATATTTCAAATCTATACAGGGGAAGGTGGTTAGGGATGGACTGGTAGGAGTTCTAGTATAAAAAAATATTACTGTATGATTAAGGTACACGAAAGGTAAAGACGGGGAAGGGAACAGGAAGTAAAGGGAGGGGAGGAGATCATATGCAACAAATGAGAAAAACTTCTATAAAAGTTTTCAGTGCTGTGTGAAAGAGATTGACTTAAATGAGAAACCGATGTCAAGAAAGATGGGAGGAAAAGTGTAGTGAATGATAGAGAAGGTGGAGGTCAGGAGGGGTAACAGAGATTCAACTTGGTCAATCTAGCATAGTTCAATCTTACCTTCTTCCTGCATTTTCTTATTGTCTATGAATTAAATGTATATATTTATATTTGTAGACAAAGGACAAATAAATATGTTCATACAAATTTTGATTATTGGAATTGTTTGAAGAAAGGTTTGAAAACAATTGTAAGTACAAATTGCGTGCCTGCTTTCCAGTTTACACACTCTCTAAGCTATATTTACGCGCTTGTATATATATATACAATTTGTACGCTCACTTACCACTTTGCGCGCTCAGAGCAACTGTAAAAGTGACGCTGCACGCAAGACAAGAATATATAGACTCACAAAACAGGTTAAATGTAAAAACATTACTTAACCAATTTATGGTAACCATACTCGAAACATTGACTTTCGTACCAACTGTTTGCCGGTTGTACGCATTTTGCGGGCCAGAATAGTTGAGAGGATGCCTGTGTCAGTTGTGAACATTGTTCGCAACTGACACACATTTAGCACGTAATTGGCGAACTCTAGTTTTCACAGGGTATGTGGGAGGGGAGCAGAGAGGATGGTAAGGAGGGAACTAAATAAAAAAAAATCATAAAGTACCTTTTTCAGTAGCCGACATACTGAAATGATATAAATGTGGAAAAGGGACTCCTTAATAACTCACAGATATATTTACTTACCCAAACCTTCTACTCTCGATGAATGGATCAAAAAGTTGAGAATAATGCAATATATCATATAGAACCACATATCAGTATCCATCATTCTTATATAATATACTACAAATTTATTGGAGATGTTCACTCTGGTCAGTCAATTAAGCTTAATAAATTTGGTCAAATCTGTGACCAATATATAAACTTAACCCATCGTTTAAAAACTGCTTGAAATTCAAGAAAGTGGTATAAATTTCAAGAACAAAAAGGGGAAATTGCCAATGTCCAATCGGGGCAACCGTAGTGTTTAGTCATTCTATGTTTCTGAATCAACATATATTGAATGCCCTCCTCACACATAAAACACTTCCACATATCATTACGAGTTTTATTACGAGATTATTATTATTTTTTACGATATTATTACGAGTCATGAATTACTCATTGAGATTTGTTCAATGATGTTTTGTTTGGTTGGTCCCTGGTAACTAAATCTGCAGAAAAGACGACTGCTTCAATTTAGTTCTTCCTTCTTCTTGAAATATAGATACTTGCATGGATAACGACAACATTTTGTATAATAATATGTACTTTAGCCACACAATAATGCATAATCTAATTTTCAATAAGCGTTATCTTGTAGTAAGGAAACATTGGTCCACACGTTTCATAGGCGTTCATCGAAATGTTAAATCAAACTGTTGAAGAGATAATTGTAGGAACGCCATTTGTGTGGGTTTCATTGTCAACTGTCGTTTTCATGCTATATTTCTCAAATATCTATTCAAGAGCTTCTTAAGTATTTTGTTCTTCATTACCAGTGCCGTTTATGTACTAGTTGTTGCTAGGCAACTGCAAATTCAATACTTACTAACTCTGTCTTCGCCAACTTTTCTTAATTTATGTATGTGGAACGACCGCCTTTGTTGCCACACACCAATACAGAAGCATGTATTGACCTTTTGATAAATACGTCTATATGTTCTACTACAAAGCTGATTGCTACCTGTCATTCGTCGAGTCGGAGGCGATGATTGCGACAGTTATACCGACAACCAGTCGGCAGTCGAAAGTCCCTTCGTCGAAGGTAGGAGGAAAACTGCCGGTTCGACACCGTCGAAGATAACTTCGCAGGCTATCTTTCGACAACAAAATGTCTCGGCTGTTTCTCCGTCTGATATTCTTTCCAACTTTAAATACGAAAATTTTATTCCCCACTTAAATGCAGCTTATGATATTTTTCATGCAAAATTATTCCACAAATACTACATCGCCGGATTTGAGTGTTATTTATGCCTTCTAATATAACCTTTACCTTTCGTGGTCAACCTGCCTGTTATCTCTCTTCAAATTGTTTAGTAGGAAGGGGTGGTGAGAAACTACACTTCGTCTTTACTTTTCAACTTCAACAATCGTTTTTAAGCTGCAGTACTCGTTATTCGACGTTTTTGACTTAAAATACGGGTATTTCATGTGATAAAACATGATTCCCCCCGCTGTGACGTGAATTGCTATGATTCAGGGTTATACCATGATACCATTTACCATACTTGAGACCATTTATATATTTTTACTAGAGAAAATACAAGTACTACTCATTCAAAGGGCTACCCGAAAAAATATTTTTTGTTGAGATCGCAATGCAATGAACTGATAGTCAGTTTGAATGAATAATGGCAAGAGCCATTTCTGATCAAAGCGTAAGGTACAAGCTTCCAATGATTGCCCACCCTCTCCCTCTAACCCCTTGTTGCATCAAAGCACACTCCGGCTTACAGAACTTTCTCAAAGAGCAGGGGCCACCCCTCCCCTCGATTACCTAACATATAATCCCTCCTCTCCCCTAGTACCAAAACGCAGTTTTGCAACCTAGCTGTTTTGCCGTTTCGTCCACGAATAATGTAGTACAGAAATATGCACTTTACTTGGATGACAATCGATAATATGGCACCAGACTACAAGTTATTTTACATTTCTATGTTCCAACTCGTACTCGTAAGTTGCGGTCTTCTGGTAAACGGCAAAGACCTTTAAATACTTTTATTGACGTTTCGAGGGTCGACATAAATCACAGCTGTTTATAAGGTAGAGATTATTTAGTTTTAAATTAAACTTCCTTGTGATATGCAAATATTGAGATAGATGGTGCATTTGAAAGCTTTATGTTACTATTACAAACCAAATAGTATGAAGTTCATTAACTGCAAAAGGAATCGCTGTAGTTACAGACTAAGAACAGTTGTTATTTGTTAGAAAATTACATATTTTTAATCATTTAAAAGCAAAACAAACTTCTAACACGTTTAGTTTTTGTGAAGACTTAACCGTTGGAGAGTTATGGTGTGAAACTGCCTTACATATATTCTGACTATTATCGCTATTAGTTTAAAATATGTTACCCATTTATGTCAGAATGAAGGTAAAAAAATGAATGCTGGAAATTACAGTAAACAAACTGTAAAAGACCAATGACACATATGTCTCTAACAGGGCTCTAACCAGTGACTTAGATGATTTCACTGTCGTATCAAATATTAGTGGGGTTTGATCCCTGGTCACATGTTCGAATCATGCTGAAGTCAAAAATGTATTTCTCCTTTCGCTTTAGAACATGATAAGTGGTCAAATGATATAGTCTAATACATTATATCTGTGTTAACTTACAAAAGCGTTCCACTAGGGTACGTTTAAGAAATTTTCAAGACGAAAGTAAGAAATATAAACGTTGACGAAGCAGTTTCCATCGCTGGCGATTTATTACGTTACGAAAGTAACGTGGGTGTTTTCTTTTTTAATAATTTTAAATCAGTAAACTTGAACAAAGCATTTACCGTCTCAGTTGAGAAAGGTCAAACCTTCCTTTCCTATGGTAACATCTTTGTAACTTTGCTAGATTAGAGACTTTTGTTAAATCAATGCCTTTGCAAGTTCATGCGAATAGTTGTTTTTGTCAATGAAAACATGTTATGAAAGGTGCCTCAGATATTAACTCATTCTAATTAGCATTATGAAATGGGGTCTCATATGATAGGAAATGATAACAAGTAATAATAAAGTCTTTATTATCACACGGGACACTTTTCGCGATCGATTATAGTGTGGCCTGCTGGTAAATATCATTTAAAATTTCTAAAACTGTCACGAGATCGTCATGATGTTGAATGATAATGAATGTATGCAAAAAAGATCAATATAAATGAGAGCATAAACCACATTCATGTTTTTTTCCTAGAGCTAGAAAAGAACAATCGATAAAGCATATTGTTATATAAGCTGGGAAAATCAAGAAGGCTGACAGCCTTCTAGTCATATGAGTCTCTTCTAACGTATTATGGCGGATTGCTTGAGAGTATCTCCCATAAAATCTATCTTTATGTTAGTGTGCATTGATGATGAAATAAGCTATGACGATCACATAACAAAGGTCATGGGCAACGATTAATATATTGTTTGAACTTTATCATATAATCCTCCATACGTTTATATATATATATATATTTATATATATAGTATAGATAGATTTATTTCTACCTCATCTTCAAATATGTATATTAATATGTCTTGTCATTTCCCTCTTTTCTAGAGCTGGCTCATTTCCCTAATAATTTATTTATTGTTTTAGAACGATACACAAGTTGAATATGTACAGTTTAACTGAAGATGACAAGAGTTGCCTCTGGAAGAGATCTCATAATTGCTGAAATGAATTTGTGCGACGACGAAAGAATTGGGAAGACTTCATGATAATTAAGAAAATACCGATGTTGCTACTATTATGCAATTAGCTACTTCTAAAAACTGTGTTTTCTTGTCTGCTTCCTACATGAACGTTAACTATGATGGCATATCTCATGTAACCTACAAGGTTTGCAGAAGTTACTCAAGTAACGAACGCTTGGTATCGCTGGTCGAAATTTGACCCAGAGCGTAATAAAATGGACTTATGCCGTCATTTGGTCAATAATTTTGTTTGTAAAGTGAGCGGCTAAAAGTAGTTTTGGGAAAAATCTAGAATGGTAGTTAAAGATACAACTATAAGTGAATGTTAGATTCAGTGGAATATCATCAACTTCAACGTCTTGTTTGCATGATCACAGGGTAATAGCGACTCCGCGGTTTGATTTGTAAGAGGACAGGAACATTACAGCGTGCAGCCACGTATACTGAAAATGTGTTTCAGCAATAGTGTTACAGATTGTTGAACTTTCTAAGATTAATAACCTCTATTTCACCTGACGTATGGGTTAATATTAATAATGTTAAGTAAAATTTATATATTTTTTTCATGTTAAGCATCTGCAAAAGAACATTTACGAGTTATGCGAAATGTGAAATGACAGGGGCCTTGGTTTCCTGAAGAAAACTTACCATTCAACCACCTTTGCAATAAACTTGGAATGTGCCCAAGAAGGCGGATGTATCGAATAAATGCCTTCTTTGGTGGATAAACCATTATAAACAGCCTGACAGTTTGTGATTACTTGACAAGTCGTACCATTTCCCCAGTAGCTCTCTTTACACTCGCAAGATGAACTTTGACCTTGGTTCTAGCATGTTGCTTTATGACTGCAAGAGTATTCTTAACAGTGGAGAACTTCGTTTTCCCATGTGCAACGTCTTGTGCAGTTTAAGTTAACATGCGATGATCCGTTCTGTGCAGAAATATTAACAATTACAAGCAATGGGAAGATAAAGCTGTGCTGAAACGAAATTTTATTCAACGGCTGATATTAAATAATACGTCAGTGGAAAATTTAATTTCATATTAATTGTCTTTTTCAATCTAAATGTAATTGTAACAATCTTTTCTGGTTTACACTGCAATTAATACTATTTTAATCTCAAGTAATTAGATTGTACTAAAATGATAATTTCGTTTTGTTACTTAACCATCGCTCTCGCGAAATCGATGTTCTGCCTAATCAGTAATCCAGCAAGAAAGATGTAGGTCCAAGTGTCAAAGCAATCAGCCATCTTCAAGTTGTAATAAATGTCCAGTACTCTAACAAGCTCAAACCAATATTATTCTAACCAGATTAGCTAGATCGTATCTAAAATCGCAAAAAGTTACCAGATAGAACTGTCTATTGCAAAGTTTATGCCACCTCATTCGGTAATAAATATGTAATAAATATGTAATTAAAGCAATTAG
>JAIPMN010148180.1:0-24908 GCA_020650975.1 Apostichopus californicus
CACATGTTGCTTGACAACTGCATGGTCCGTAGATCATGTTCGTAGGACATGTAGAGATCAATGTACCTGCAAGTTGGTAAAAGAAAACAACATCCGATTTAAAAAAAAATCACAAATATTATTCAAATACCCCATAAAGGTGCCATGACTTCTAACTTAAACGGTAAAATAGTAAACTAGAAGATTTTAATTAAGAAGATTATGCAGATTGATGAAAACGGAATTATTTGTAGATTTTGTATTAGGAATGGAGTTTTGATGCATTATTATTAACGTTATGTTTTGCTTACCTGCATTACTTTCGACTTCCCCAATATGTTTAAACTGATATTGGCCCCATGCATCAGTTATGCGAAAACCTCTGTATGTTGTATAGAAGGAAGCTCCATTAGATAATTCTATGTCCACACGAAGTTCGTAGTCTGCTTGGTTCGTCAAATGTGATAACTTTTCATTGCCGAGCCAAAACTCAGTTGAGAGGAAACCAAATCCATCTTCATACTGTGACCAACTCCTATTGAAATTCACAGCACCACTGCCACGACGTTGTATGACCTATAACAGAAAAAAAATAGAGTGTGAGCACTAGCACCACTTAATTCTTGGAAAACGGGCAATTGTTCAACCCATTGATGTAACTATTAATGAAGATCGACTCCGAAAATAATAACTATTTTCCTAATGTCGACGTTACTGAGTGGAGAATGCGACTTATTGATCACGCCAACACATTTTTAAGTCATTTTACCTACATGCTAGCGAAAGGCTTCATTACTTTTAAAATATGTCTAAAACATTTCCCTGTAGACGTACGTACCGTCCAGCCTCCCCCGCTAACATCGTTGTTGCAGTACACTTCAAATGGTTCTTCAAATCCCTCTGGCTTGATTATGTATACTCCGCTGGAGTTGGACGTAGAACACTGACTTTGAACGTCCCGGCAGTCCTTTGGATATTCAGAACGTTGATAAAAGAAGTAATTTGCCACTGTTAAAAAGAGAGAAAAACATTGAAAATATTTAAAATATGCCTTGTGTTCTAATTGTAAAATAACGTGTCACTGTATACTGATACTTGACCGTTAAAAATATCTTGCCAAGAAAATTGGAGCAGGTGATGTGGAATTAGACAATTCTCAGAAAAGACACATGAACACCTTTACATTAAATTTGTTACATATATCATTTTCTGTGTGAGTTTATTTGGAATCAATTAATGTTAATATAAGATATGTCATGGTAGGAATAATACAACGAAATAATGAAACAGTTCCATGTCTTATAATTTGTGTTAAAAGCACTCGTGAGTACGTTTGGAAAAAAATTCAGTTGTAATTTTGTATTGTCGCTAGTTGTCGAAAGTAACACACCAAATGTTGTATCACATACATACTGTCAATAAAACAGAAAGTCACACAACGTTATCTACGATGTAGCGACACAAATTTGTATTAGTTAATTACTTGTTTGTATATCTAGATGACATGACAAAACGAAGCAATTATGGTTAAACTTCTTACTTTGATTGTCATCTGTAGTTGAAGGTAAACTTCTACGATGAATATTCTATTAATGAGAAAAAGAGCCATAAGCAAAAACATAAATATAAAGGTTCTGTTTATTGATAGCAGGCTAACAAGCAATCGTTTACAGGCAAATTACAAATGCAGCAAGCTTCGGAAAACAAGTATTTCCAAATGGTTGCTCAAGAACATTTTTGCCAACGTTACGGATGTTTCACAACTGCAATCATTACAATGATTCAATTTTTAATTGTAATTTTAAAATATTTACTCAACTTGGTTAAATGAGTAAAATCAATCAGAACTAAATGGAAATATTTCCCATACGTTATTTGGAGGTGAAGGGGTGCAGCGGGAGTAGGGGCTAGGGTTGGGGGACAAAACATTGTCTAGAATTCAAACTCAATATATCTAAATAGTAATATAACTCTTTTCAAACGTAAAATTATGTTTCAATACTATTATTTTTGTAGTATATATTTTCTTTTCATGTGCACCAGAATAAATTTGCAAAGAGATTGGATATGCATTCACGTTACACAGATGACAACGTGAAAAGAGAATATACTTTTACAGCGCTATGTAAGCGATGTTAAATTATTGAAGATTGAACAAAAATTCGTATTTTGCTTTCTGACATTAGGGACATTTTGAAAGAAATATGTTTAAGAACATTAAGTTTAAGAAATATTTTTCATAAAACTTCTTACACCATAAACGCATTTATCGTCCACAGTACTATCGCAGAATTGTCAGGGGTGAAATATTAAAAACGATAACGAATAAAAAAACCCTTCATGGTGAGAGAATGAATGTTTGTGAATACTAACGAAGTGTTTTTAAGTTAAATGATACTTGTGCCTATCGTTTATTAGATAGTTGGCACTGTTTTCTAGCTTGATATAACGAGTAATCATCTCAATGAATAAATTAGACAACGTGAGTAAACGTGTAACAAACACAGCAAACACTTCATGCCTTTTGGAACTAGATTTGAATATGAAAGGGAATTTATCTACACCGTATATTGTATTTAATAATGTTGACCTTTATTAATTGACATGGAATTACAAAACGGTATGATATGCAACAATTGCATGCAATCGATTTACAGAAGAAATTGACTGATCCGAAATGAAACAAACAGACTTTCAATCGTAAAAACACTAGAACGCTAAAAAATAATACGTGTGAAATTACTTGACAACATCCTATGCCGGTTTATGTGTGTTACAACTCGAGTTAACGATACACTAAATAAACAGTAACACTAATTAAGGATTCATGTTTTAAATGTCATAATTAGAAGTCGCCGAGAACTAGGTTTATTCCATGGTACCGTTGTAAGAATCACGTTGTCGAGTTACAAACTACTTCCTTGGTAGTTTAGGGCATAAACTCCATAATTGTGCATTAGTCTTCAAAGTCATGAGGTTTACTCATGTAATTATTACATGGAAGCAAATTGTTATGTTGAATTATGCGACGGAGGCAAAAGTGCATTGGTTTTTAAAGTTACTTTTAATATAAAATATAAAATCTAACTAAACCCGAAATATATTAAAACGTATATAGCAGCAAGTTTTTAAAGCATATGTTCTTTCTCTATGAACATTTTACAATCTAGAAAAAAAATATATAACTTCGTCTTGTTAAATGACGTTAATTGACAAACGAAGACAAAGTGGACTAATTTTGATTAAAAACGTTGTCAGAAAGTGTTATTTGTTCAAGCTTCCAGCATAGATATTTCCGAAGTTACAATATGAAATTCTTTTTTGACAAACAACAAACAACGTTATCATTTTACAGTTCCGCCTATGATATTGCAATAATATAAGCCCTATAATTGTGCTCTTTAGCCTTACAAATCATGAAAACCATCGTTTGCTTATGTAAGTTTTGCGTTTAAGCTAACTGTTAAATACAACTGTTGCAAGGCACAATACATTGTGTTTGAAGTTACTTTCAATTATTGACCCCTCTTAATATGTTTATGAGAATTAGTGTTAGTTTGTTTTATCGTAAATTTAATCGTATATATACTTTGTAGCAAATCCGAATTAAAGTTTGAAATTGATTTGTTCATTTGAAACGAATAATATCAATAAATTGAGTTAAAAAAAAGGAGCTGAAGGTCCTCATGAAGGCTGTCCAATCACATTGTCAATAAATTTTGATCAGGTTAAATATCGAACTGAATATGCAAATTTGATATACATCCATCAAAAGCTTTAAGCATAGATATTTCCGAAATTCATGTTTATGTTCCGCCTATGATATTGAAACAACTTTGTTGATACTTTGAGTATGATATGAATATATTCACCATAACTTAGTATATTATCAACGCTCAACAATAATTAAAATCAAAATATATGATAAAGAGAAAAAATGATCTCGAATCTATTACCAGATTTTCTCACTTATAAAATATAGAATACGCAAATAATTAACGTAGAATATTGGCGACGCGAAAGGGTAAAGGCTTTACTTGGACAAGAAGTGGACCGACCTAATGTTACAGAAAGCGGGAATTGATTGTTATTATATTATTTTTATTTTTATTTTTGGCTTGAATTAAAACCTTTTGAGATAAAGATGGAATCATTGAATTAATCAAATGTCAAGTCTCTTTTTTCGGGTAAGATAAACCTATATTGTAGTCTGACAATACTTTGCGTACAAATGTAGTCAAAACGATTCGTTAATAGGCAATTTCCCGTATTTAAATGTTATGGATTGCGTATTGAATTTACCCGTTCAACCGTCTTAAAATAATTAAAATAAATGTTTTGTTTTATTCTGAAAATATTAACAGTTATATACCATTCAGTAAAACAGACAATTCTAATACTTGATCGTTTGTGTTATATTACATTAATTAGCGACAAATGGGTAAAATATATACACTTGAGGATGTGTAAGCGAGAATGTGTGTTGTTAATTGAAAATATGAGAAAACGTTTATCAAGGCAATGTTAAAGTTGATATGTTACTAAACAGAAAATATAATTTGTTATTGCAAATTAGTGTTGTATTACTTCCAGTGCAAACTTTGCAGCACAAACACACCTTGATGTAGGCTGCTGAAGATAGATTATTAATTGGAAAACGAGGATTTTTGGTTAAGAAGGATTATTAGCAAAGTACATTTACTGTTTTATCAGTCGCCATATTCAACTTGATATTTTGAAAATATAACTTGTGAAACAGGTTATCAAGTAATTGGATTTCTACATATTTTGGGGCAATTATCAAATCTAACAAGCGAGAAAGATATATAAAAGAAAGGTTATCAAGTGATTGAATTTTCTATCTTATATTTTTTCTTTAAATTGTAACATCTAACAAACAAGAATGATTCATGATTTATGAGAAACAAGAACGAAAACTGTTAATCTTTTAACTCACCGTTTCTTCCGAGGACGTAAAAGCGATCGTTGTTGTGCATAAGAATGCAAATATTGCTCGAACAGTCACGGAAGGCTCCATATTTATAAATGTCTTCGTATAATTTGAATGACAACTCAAATGAAATGTATCTCAAGAGGTAAGAAATATCCTCGATTTTCCTGAAAACAACGGATGACCTGAAGCGTATTTATAAAATTGTAAAATCATGATGTATTGCAGCCAGATTGTATTGTCTTCTGCGTTGATAGATACCGTCTTTCAGTTTTAATCAGATAAGGATTCAAAGGCACCCATCCACTATGGAAATTTCCAGTCGGTCAATAAAGACATGTTACGTTACGTTGCGGAAATATTTATACATTGCCATCTACGGATTGTAGATGTGTTTACTTGTTTAATGTAAGGAAGCAGGTTGATTATAACAAGTTCTTAATTATTAGATAAGACACTTAACAGTCGACTTTAAAAGTCATAAAACTCAGCCTCCACGAGTTTTGGTTCTAGGTTGATTCTAGAACAGTTGACATTTATTCTAGAACAGTTGAAAAGTTGAAACATGTAAGGTGACAGGAAAAAAAATCTACTTTCTTTAAAGTTTATTTGAAAGGCTCCGTTTTCTATACTATCAGAATACAACGTGCTTGTATTTTAAATAAACGGTACGCAATTTGGTATGAAATCTGTTATAAATGTAACAGAGTATGCAAATAATTTCGTGGAATCAACGTCTTCTCCTCTCTCCGTTTGTTTTTCCTCTCTTATTTAGTATTTGGTCTTTTGACACACACACAAACGGTATACAAAGATCTTCGTACACCAGTAATTTGCCGTTGGGAGGGGGCATGGGCAGACTGCTTCCCCACATAACATTTCGGGGACGAAACGGGAAAGGGCAATCGATATTATCGCGAACATGGAAAAGATTTAGAGTATTATAGAGTATTATAGAAATAATATCATCATTTCCCTTTTACCAAATAATCATGTGTTTCCTTAGATTTCCCCATAACGGATAAAAAGGGTAGAGAAAGGGCGCAACCACGAATAATTTTGGCGGTTTCAATCCCCAGAAGAAACCAGGAGGACCAACCAACCCATCTCCATTGGCAGACAGACAATTAAAAAATATCCTGAAGTATTCCTTTAATAGTAAATTTATGTAATCGAAGAACCTTAAATTTGTTTTTCTTCAAAAGTTGCAAAATATAGCACCGTGTTGTATCTAAGCACCCTCCATGTTTACAACAGTTCACAAAGAAAGGTGAAAAACGTTCCCTTAGACCCTCTACTGGACGACAACACTCTTAACTTCCCACTACAAAAAATTATCCTTGCGCCGCTAGGTTAGAGCCTAAATTGTATCATGAAACTTTAGTTATCGGACTCTTAAATTGGTGGAAACAATTCGTTTTGCTCCCTCACACAACAAACTCTTGGATTCTGCCTTTCGATATTACAAAGTGTAAAGTTCGTGGCTTCGACAACACAGAGATAAAGCCAGCTGCCAACATTTGTATGCGCGCATAGTTACATTGTACTATCGCTTGGCTATTTTAAAACTTAGCAATATCGTATCATTGACAAAACAAAAGATACGCTTATATATAGATTCCAACGTATGCACACTTGCATATTTACATTGTAAGATATCTTTACTTAACAGCCAATAAACTAACTATATTTTCAAATATAAAATGGCATATTTGACACACCAAATTGTCTCTCTTCATATTATATATTATATTTTCTATAACGTTTCTTACCTTGTACAGATGATTGTTTTGGGGAAGTTAATCAGCGGAAAGAAATCCTAGCGTAAACAACTGAGCACTTCCGAACAACAACGGTGGTAATTTAACTTAGTATATAGCCAAGTCTAGATTACAAATCTTTATGGTATCTAGACAAATATGATCGTTATTGAAGCATAACGAAAACCTTATAGTTTATGTAAAAACATTTTCTTACGACAGAAATCTTCCGCGTATATGAAAAATCCCAACATTTGAAGGTTAAAGATTATTTGTGTATACGTACCATATTCTGGCTTGAATTGGGGGGGGGGGGGTGTGGGGTTGAGGAAGTCCACACAAACACCTGGAAAAAAGTAGTTGATAACTTGTTATGTAACATTTGTAAAGATCTAGGTTAAATAAGAATGAACATATAAAAACCTTTATGATTTACAGAATGTGAATCTAGATCTATCCAGTTGATGACGTATACTGACCCTGCTAAGTTGTGGGGAACTACTAATATGAGGTGTTGCATACAATTTAGAAGTCATCATGCCATGAACAATATTACCGTTCATTAGCATATTGCCACATAGACCAATCAAAAGTACAAAAGGAGGTACTTTTATAAGTGCTGTGGCACGCGGATATCTTAGAAAATTTCGGCCCACCGCTGGTTGAAAACAATTATAGTTATGATACGCCTACATCTGTAAGATCAATGTTCAGCCATATTGGACATAATATCAATGCTAAAGTTCCTTCGCGCTCTTGTAATGTGAAGTCATATCTGAACACTAAATAAGACCCTCCTGGGTCAATTTCAGTACAATATAGCGGCACACGAGATTTTGAAAAAAAAATAAAGTTTTTTGATAAAATTATATACAGAGTTTATTGATAGTTTTATTGCATATTTAGAATTCAACAATTTCTTCTTTCGTGGGAAGTCATCCTTGCTAGTGATAACACAAGCCAAATGGTACATCATGAAGCTGATGATATCAACACACCCTTGAGTCTGTGCATCATTCAACATATACTAAATATTGTCATGACATATCTTGTATGAAAACTTCAGATTAATAAATAAATAAATAAACTATTGTAGAGGTGAAAGAACTTTTTTTGATCAGTACAATAGGCAAGTGATTCAATAGGAAATGTTTACGGTGTACCAAGACAATTAGTGCATCTGTTACGCTGCGAAATGTAATAGTTGACGCAAGATACGTAACATGCAATAACTTGTTGACGCAAAATGTAAAAAAAAAAACGAGAGATGTAATGTTTTAAGAATTTCTGAGAAATGTAATAAATCAAAATGTAATAACCTGTGTCAACCAAGACAACCGCAATGTGTGCTCTGGGTATGAACTTAAATTATCAATACGTAGAAGTAATGTAACCAAAGTGTTCTTTCTATTGGGCTAAAGTGTTCAGCGATTGTTGTGACTGATAATGTAATAACTACCGATAATGTAACACCATAACGTATAGTTGCATTGTGATTCGCCAGAACACAATTTTCCGAATCAAATCAATGCAATTAAGACCAAAATTGACCAGGTTTTGAGACTGAGGGAACCAGATAGGGAAGGGGAGGCTGCATGGCCTATGCGTGTAATACAATATAAGGGTCTGTGATGGATTTTTAAAATGATGATGTGACTTAGGACGTCCATCTATTAAAAAAAAAAAAAAGTTCCAAGGTATGTCACGACCAAACAGTGACTACATTTGCATTATTAAATTTCTCGTTAACTTTGTTATTACATTTTGCTTCCAAAAATTATTACTCATTAAAAGATTATTACTTTATGCGTCAAACGTTATTGTATTTTCCGTTAAGATTACATTTGCTGCAAAACACTTATGCCCGCTTTTTAAGAGTCTAACTAGTCACGTATTTTTTATGATGTGGAAGCAGACCAGACAAGAATGACATTTGACAAGTTGATCAATGTACTCAAAGTGCGCAAAGGAACGCTGTAAACCCTATCACAAAAGACTACTCGATTGAGATCTTTTTGTTGTATTTATTATGGCATAGAGTTCCAGGCTGAAAAATACGATTTCATTCACGTCTGCTTATTCCTGAGTAATTGCAAAACCTACTGCATGTTCCTTTTTCTACTTCTGTTTGAGCTGCGGATCAGACAATAAAGACAGGGAAGAGATTCCTGAATAAACCAGTCATTGTATCACATATAATTATATAATATACACTCGACATGTAATTGTATTAATTGACTTATGGTCGATTTGTATTTAAAAAATGTCCTTTTTGTTAAAAAACACTGAAAAGTAAAATGCCAAACTTAGTTTGCAGAAATGTGAAGTAAATGGCAGTATTTGTACCGATAATGATTATGTAGTATAACAGGAGTCCACTAGAACGTATATAGAATAACATTTTTGATTCCTTTGCTTCCTGTTTTCGTCTTTTTCTTTCTGATTAGTTACCAATCTGGACATGGGTAAGTAATGTGGTATTTAACAGGAATACTTTGAACAAGGTCTATTAATGTGATACCTTGAAAATGATGCATTCAAAAATGTGTCATTGTCTTACAATGTCAAGAATAATAAACTACATCTTTCTTAATATCGCCCCTCCTCCTTTTGAAATCCCCTAAATGGCGCACTAGAATGGAGTCACACTAAAGACAATATCGACAACATAATTAATTAAATGTTTATTTAAAGTATATATCGTTTTGATTCCTCCGTTTTGGTAAATAAAATTAACGACTTTCGCCGTAATTTTGATTTCTCTAACGTTTCGTTGTCACGATACTTGTTATTTTTTTTATTTCATTTAGATTGATCTTCCCCGCTCGTATAATGCAACACATATACTGGAACACACTGGAGCAAAGAAACATATTATTTTGTCGTTTGAAATTATCTTATTTCTTGAAATATTCTCGACTCAATCCTATATCGAGAATGATATGAAGTTTATCAGTTTGGACACTAAGAAATGGTGACAAAAAAGTTGGCTATGTTCCCTTACAGTATGAACTCTTGCTACCTGCCATGCAGTACATAATAACATCCCGCGCGATGATGCTTCTTCAACACTACCAATTATATAAAGCTTACACGGTATGCATTATGTATCACAATAAACTGTCCCTCTTCAATCTTGATTTTCTATTTCTTCTGTTAATAACCTTCTTTAGATTATTGATTCGGGAAGTTAGCAATAAGCGGAAAGATTTCTTAGAGTAAGCAAATTATAACTTCCGAACAATAACAATACTTTAGTAGATAGTGTATTTTACACTACATAACTTTATGGTATCTGGATAAATGGTTGTGCTACATTGCCGTTACTGAAGCATTACGATGAATGTTTATTTTAAAACTGTCTTTGTTTTACAGACATCTCCTAGGAAAACCCCAGCAGTATAAAGTTTAAGAATTATGTATATATCAGTACCTATTTGTGTTGAATCGGGCGTGGGTTGGATGAGGTGGGGTGGGGCCGTTGGGGCATGGTGGATGGGAAGTCTACACAAACACCCGGAGAAAGACTTTGATACATTTTCTATGACATTTGCAAAGGTTTAGCTTGCGACTTGGCTCCTAGGTTAAATAAGAATGAAAATATAAAGACCTTCGTGCTTTATATAATGCAAAATTAGATCTGTCCAATCTGAACAGGCGATGACGAAACTTGCCTTGCATAGTTGTGTAAAATTACTATTCGGAAATGTTGTATCAACATATCTCTAAAAATATTACCGGTCATTAACATATTGCTCCACAGAGCCAATCGAAAGTTAACAGAAGTAGTTACATCCATCACTGCTATGGCCCGCGTATTGGGTGGTAAACAACAATAGGATCCCACAAGATCCACTTCGTTCCCAACCCTGTTGAGTGAATTAAACAATTATATAAATGTGTTGCAATATCAAGTACAGGGTTTAGCCATATTTGATATTCTATCAATGAAGTTTGTTTGCGCTCTCTGTTAGTTTGAAGCATACTTAACCCCGTAAATAAAGCCAGCCTGTGTTAAACTTCAGTACAATATAGCAGCCATATGAGATCTACATTTTCATAACAAGTGTTACCGCTGAAGATTGGGTACACATTTCCAAGGGCCCGCAAGATCAATTTCGTGTCAATGAATTAAGTATGTAAAAGCTAAAAAAAGTAGTAACAAAAACCAAAATATTAAATATAGAGAACCAATAAGGCCAAAAAAAAATGTAAAAGCCAAAAGCAACAATATGAAAAACACACCCGTACTAAACGATACTAAAAACTAAAACGCATATAGTCCAAACCAATTTCAGAAGTATGTACATAGTAAAATAGATTAAATCATTGTCTATGTTTAAATATAAATAAGTATGAGAAACTATAGTACAGTAAGACAATTAGTGTAAAAGCCTAAAACAGATAGTAATAAACACCCAATACTAAACGATAAAAAATAGAACCCTAAACGTAGTAAATAAATACCAAAAATTTTTTTTAAAGAAATGTTAAGGATTAAGTGAGTAGTTCCAAACGTAGTATCTATGCATAATAAAAGTTTCAACACAGTCAATTACACAGTAAAAGCGAGTCTAAAATAATATGTTTTCAAAGCAAGAGAACTACATACACGCACAGAGTTTGGTAAGGCGTTCCATAATCTGGGAGCGCTGACTGAGAGAGACTGAGAGAGACTTAGAGGAGACAAGACAAGTAGTAGGGGGCGAGACCGTGCAGAGCTTTGTAGGTGAGTAGGTTATTTTAAACTTCACTCGAAAATATATTGGTAGCCAATGCAGTGATTCCAGTAAGCATACCTAATCCTTAAAAAGATATCACTACGGGTCACCAAAGACACATACTGCGAGAATTTGACATCTGCAGTTAGTCGTTGTGTGTATTTAATATAAGGAAGCGGGTTGAGTATAAGCTCTTCCATTTTCAATTATAAGATAAGACCCGTCACCAGACGACTTTTGGCGTCATAAATTCTGTCTCCATGAGCTATGATGTAATTTTGCGTCAGTTGATCCCAGAAACATTGGGAAATTTAAACTTTCAAGGGAGCAGGAATAGAAAACTTATTTTTCTAAAGTTGTGAAACACAATCATCGAAAATCCTATTAGAATGATTGTGTCAACAAATTCCTTTTTAGGAAGCTTGGTCCAAAAGAGCCTAATCAGGATAAAAAGGATGATGATACTAAATACATTATAAGTATTCCATTCATTGGACACCCATCACTGATTTTCAAAAAGTCTCTAAGTAATCATCTTAAACGCATCAATAAGAAGTGCTTTGTTGTATTTAAAACTTCAGAGTTGGCAATTATTTTTCCCTGAAGGATATGACTCCTATGTCACTCAGAGCTAATGTCATTTATTCGAAGGTTCTTGTGACAGGAATCAGGCTTACATTGGTAAGACCAAGATGCATTTAGCTGCGAGAGTTAAGGAGCATCATTCTGGGAAATCTGCCATCTTTGAACATATAAACCAGTGCAGAGATTGTAAGACCGAAAGCAGCATAAACAATTTTCATGTTATAGCAACTGGCAACTCAGACTTTGAGATTAAAATCAAGGAAGCTCTCTACATCAAAAAACTGGAACCAGTTTTAAATAGTCAGCTATTTCAACATGGATTCTCCTACCTACTCAATGTATTTTAAACTTTGCTACATGTATCAACATGGTTAATCAAATTATGTTATCACGAAATGGCTACAGACTTATGGAACTATATCATTTTAAAGCCTTACTCTACCTGAGGAGGAAGATGAGATATCTTCGAAAACGTTCGAACAAACATGGCGCTTGTAAATAGTATTGTTTTGTGTTGCTCATTTATTTGGTTATGTAAATGTACAACTCTTCCTAAACTTTATAACAAAATATATAATATAAACCAGTATTTTAAACATTTAATTAATTCGTCACAGAGGGTGACAAGCATTGCATACTGCTCTTGCTACATTACAACATTAGCAGGTCGATCAATGTGTTTGTTTATGTAGTGTAAGGAATCACTGACAGGAATATACAATGAATGTTAAATCCCTTAATGCAAATTATATGCTTTGGCAAGAATTCAAGTTTCACTTTTAGCGATCTAAGTTTACTGATATTTCTTGAGTTCAATGCTTTGAACAAACCTTATTCTACATTGAGTAGATAGTTAGTGATAAATATAAGTTACACGTTATTGACAGATGAAACAAAATAAACCATTGGACCAGTTTCATGAAGTCTATCACTAAATATTAGTAAATTAGTTTTGCAAAGACAATTACATGTTTTAAACAACCGAAATTTCAAAGAATTGTACTCACATCAGAGAATTTGATACACACGTAAACCGAAGGACTCAGACACTCAAACAGGTGCCATTTAAGCAGGTCAATATAGGTATGTTATTCATATAAAAATAACTAATTGACAATTTATTGTAAAGATACAGGAGGGTGACGGTTTTCAATTAATAACCAGGCCGTAATTATCATCCCTACACGTAGTATAGGAGATGAATGTATTCTGTCAAGAATTAGTGCAAAATATTACTACAATGTCTGCCCTCCCTATACCCCTTGAGATTCAGACCAGCAATACGTGTGACATATTTTTTTTGTAAGGGGAGGGGTGGTGGGGGTGGGGAGGGGGAGGGGTCGCACATTCTGACATGATCACATGGGATGGACTACATTTGTTTTTCTTATAGCATAATATATAGAGGTTTATGTAAATGGAGAATGAATTTAGTGTCACGGTGGCAATTGAGATATGAAAACGGTTATTAAAATTTACAAAACAGTGTCACGAGATTATATCTCCGGGAAAATGTTGATAACTGAGACTGCGAGGAAAGGAAAACTCACATTTGTAATATTATTTCCTTTAGTGTTCATTTTACAAAGGCAAAAATGTTACGCATGATTCAATAAATACACAAATGCTCATTTGTATTCAATATTTATATCATGAACTATTCCTTGAGGGATGCAAGAACGTTTGATTTTCAAGCCATGGATAGCACTTTGTTTTGTATATTCAGATATTTGAATAAAAATGTTAGTGTTCGAAATACAGAAAGTACGAGATTGCCATATCCTGTTGTCTAGAGGTGTGTTCATTACAAAATTGTTCACCCAAGACCAAGTAATTGATGTCCTAGTATGAGCAGGCTCTTGACTCGGCCAAAATAGGTTCAATTTCAATTTGAATATGTTTAGGTAATTCCTTTATAGCAAACTGAGAGAATATGTCACCGAAAGCAATTCAATCAGTAAGTCAAATATAGGCTTATTAATGGTTCTATTCGATCCATTATGCTCATATAATGTATGCTGTCAGTGACATATTTAAATTTATTTGCTGATTTCATATATTTATTTTGAAGTATAAAAGATCAGCCTTGTTCACCCGCTACGGAAATACTGTATTTTTTAAAGTCACCCTCGAAACACCAAGTTACTTGATCCGTTCTAAACCCTAGTAACTTTACATTGAGAGTCTACCCATGTGATCATACTGGTGTTACGTAAAGAGAAGTATAACTAGTCAATTTAAAGATACTGCCCATAGCCATGGTTAACTGTTGATGACCGATCTACCCTACATACAGTGTAGATATCAGAAAAAACAAAGCGCGTATTCAGCTTGCATGGTTTAACATTAATTTACTTTCACGGTTTGTTGCGTCATATGTAGTACAATTGAGAATAGTCACATAAGACTTAAACTACATTCGGCTTTTTCAACTATATGTCCCGACTGTACTCTTTAACACCTTTAACATAGATATATGTAGTTTACATTGACCTTGCCGAGTGATATATATCACAATCTGCTTAACACGGTTGCAATGTTCAACATTAAATAATGTAATGTACTAAAAAGAGGGCGCTGCCGGATCAGTCACTTAATTTAAAACAGTAATGATTTGTATTTATAGTACAAATGTAGGAAAAACAAATGTGCGGGGAAATAACACCTTATCCTTAAAAGAGCATTACAACAGTTAAGCACATTTTAAAATTGATATCGCTTTAAGTACACAGAAGCATTGTAACGAAAATAAATGTTGTTCTAATCACCTACATGTACTGTAGTGCACCATCCCTTTTAAATATCATCAAGTGGAAATCGCCCCTTTTATCAAAAATGTCGCAATGTTTATACATGTCATATCACCACTAGAATAACGTACATTTGACCGAAGGGAAAGCAAACCCATAAGGCTAGTCCTTTTTTTCGATTTGCATGTTTTTTTTCATTTTGCAGATGTTAGCAAAACATAAAACAGATGGTTTATTTATTAAGAGGTAGGAAGATGATTGCAGGCATTTTAGAAATTCGCTGGGGAATGGGAATGTTACGCAACGTGAGCTAACATATGAGTTCGAACACCTTTGGCAAACTGTCACCTCCAAAATCGCAAATCATAACGGTCACAGAAGTTAAATTTGACAGGCAATCATATGTTGAGTAGGACATGTTTGCTGGAAACTTTCTACCCATGCTCTAGTGGCCTTGTTAAGGGGTGGATTTAGTGTTTAATTCAATTGAACAATTAATAAATTGAAGTTTGATAAATTTGTGCAATCATTTCATCTCAACGTCTTTCAGTTCAATTTCCTTCTTTTATAACGCATTACAAACTATAAACAAATTTAAACTGTATATATTGCATGCAACATGAATGTTATGAAAGATATAAATGACAATATATGAACGTTTTGCTCTATTGTAAAATATTTACTTCCGTAAACTATATTAAGACTTTAGGGTAATAAATACAAAGTACCAAATAAAGACACATAATTGATTCTGTTTTGTGTTTTATTTAGTCTCATTACAATTTAGAACAATTCAATCAAAATAATTATTGCAAATAAAGGACGATTCAATGACGCGTCTGTAGATTAAACAATATTTAAATTTACCAATCTGCTAATCACATTTGAACAAATAATATCAATATGAAAGAGAGTTTTCATCCTCGAAGATGATGCATAAATTAAATGTATTTGTTCAGATACTAACATTGCCTCGTTTCCTCCAGTTGACATATCTTAATTACGACGACAAATGAATTCAGTAAATACGGTTCCTTCTATATGAATGCCTTCGGGAGAAATCACATGATAGGCGATCCGTCAGCAAATCAAGAGGTTGGTCGAATTTTCATCTCAACATATTGGGGGCTGCAGTTATAATGATAGTTAGTGAAGATCATTTCCGCGTTGCCTCCATTGTAGACGCCGTTGAGGTTGTCATAGGTGCAATATGACTTGCAGCTGCTGCTGTATTGGAAATAGTAGCAATGGCTATAACTATAACAATAAGAGCAATATGTATCAAAGTGCCACCAGCCGCTTCTGTGCTTCTCGGCGCAGTTGAAGTTACCACATGCGTCATTGTCTCGGTCATGCGTGCTGAATTGTTTTCCTCTGTTATAATAGAAACGATAACCTGTGGAGCAAAACAGCAAGAACCGTCAGTGGTTAATACTCGGTCATTAAACAATAGCGTTTGTATCCTGACATGTTGCAATTTTTGTTAGGACATACACTAAGTTTTACAATATTCTGGGAAGAAGAGGGGTAGGGGGGGGGGGGTTCACATTTAAGAAATTCAGAATTCATTGGTAATGGAATAGATCCGCGATCATTAGATATTTCATGTGCTGATTTATTCTTTTTTATTTTATATTTTAATTAGGTTTCATTCTCAATCTAGGTTATCTAGATATAAGTTAACTAATATATGGTAATATACAAACTAAACTTGCTAAGAGGAAATTATTGTCTATTGATATTAAACAGAATGATAAAATTAGTAAAAATTGTATTGGTCCTAACGGAGTACTAAATACTGGGCTGTGCATTACCTAGTTTTACTTATTAATTTCACATTTTTAATTTCATTCTATGTCTCGGGTTGTCAATGTCTTGCAACACTATGTGTGGCTCTTCTTTATATAATTGTTGTACATATGTTATAGGAAACATTATTCTGCTAGTGGTATGTGTTCACTGCAAACCCTCAAGGTTTAATTGACTTTTAATGGTTATGTGAATATATTCGGTCCTATTTCTTTTCCATAATATGTCATGTTCTTAAACTGAGGCTTGCTCATTCAGCATACAATCTTGTTCATCGGCTAGTCAGACTACTTCAATATGTTGTTAATGATACCAACGGTATCCAATTGATAGGGTGATACGGTAAACACCTAACACTATACTGTCTCTTTAAAGTAACGGAACCATATGGAACGAGATGGTTTGCAATTGCTATTTTTTAAGGAAATCGCAAGAAAACTTGCTCAAATCCCGTTGGAAACAAAACCTCATTTGCTCTGTCAAGATTATAAAACCTAAACTGGCGTAAGCAAAAAGGTTTCTATACATCAATTGCAACTAATAGAAGTGACTGAAAGGGAAAGACAAGTAAACAATGATATGGAATGTTGTATTATTCCATTAATTGTTCTGTTTTTATCGGTTTTTACGTTCGAAGTAATGTGTGCGACTAACTTGAAATAGATTATAAACTATATAATATTTTTTTTGACACAACCGGAGAAAAGGTGTGCGTGTAGAGTGAAGAAGGGGGGGGGGGTGTTACACTAAACCCTCTTTGTGAGGGTTCCTGATCCAGTGTACTTAGACATATTTTGTAGGTAATAATAACATCAAGATCTGCTGAAACCGTGACGAACATTTTCTTATGAATTTTCTTGTGAATAGGCTAGTAACTTTAAGGTGACATATTATCCAAAGCAAGGCGCAATATCAAACATGCAACAAACCTGTGTTTCCACTGCTATGATCAGCGATTTTATTCATTCTGTAGTTGTTGCTTTCAGACTCTATTTGAAACTCTGGATATTCAGCATATTTAGCCGATCCACTAGAAGTAGTGATGTCAAAGCGAAGCTTGTAGTTTCTCTGGTTCGTCAAGTAATGAAGCTTTTCATTTCCTAGCCATAAGTTCCTGCTGTCACCAAACCCTTCTTTGTACGCATTCCAGTTTTGATAAAAACTCGTAGAGCCATCAGTACGACGTTGAAGCACCTGGAAGGATAGCGTGTAAGAATAGTAGCTGAAGCATGATGACAGACAAACTAAATGTAAGAAATACCGCACGACTATATAGTTATAGAATAATAATTGAGTAAGGCAAAGTTAGGACTTTCCTTTGGTTTGTCTTTTTCTACAAAGAGAGAGAGGGGGGGGGGGGCAATGCTTATATTTTCCTCCCTTACCATCTACTAAAGTATTTTTGATATACTCAATCCCTGGTTAAGGAATTATAAAAGTGCAACCAAACCGAAACAGAAACTCGTCATCCATAACCATCTGTACTAGACTTAATGATAATAAATCACAAAAACATAGTTAAAGCATTAAAACAAAATTTTTAAATCAGAACTTACGGTCCATCCTCCACCGTTCTCCATTTTACAAGTTACGTTGAATGGTAAACTAGGCCATCCACGAGGCATGATTTTATAAACGCCATTTTGTCTATGTCCAGCGTCATAAACATCCTGGCAGTCTGTATGCAATGATTCACAAGTTTCACCGTCACCTTCATATCCCTCATTACAATAACACTGTCGTTCTTTATTCTTGACATCACAAACAGCATTGGTACTACATCTGTAGTTTTCACAGATCAGTCGGTTGTTATTACAAGAACACTTTTGTGTGCAGTCATCGTTAACGGATGTTTCTCCATTCTAGAATTGAATTGTTGAATATATAAGAAAGATATTTATTTCAAAATAAATTTCGTTCTTGCATTTTCTGTTATCTCAATGTCATTTAGCTGAAGTGTCATTTCTGTTCCATTTGCAAGGTCTCGTGATATTGAAAGTCATACAAGTACTCACTGGTATAACCAAGTTGGCCTCTGCTACGAAACACCCGCATTCCCTCTCACTGATACAGTCGCTCCCTTGCATTAAGAAACCAGCTGGACAGGTGCAACCCTCAGTACCCAAACAGTCTCTGTTACAACCAGATTGTTCGTTGGGATCTTCACATGTTGCTTTGCAATTGCAGGTTCCGTAGATCATGTTTGTAGGACATGGAGGAAACGGTGTATATGCTGGTTGGTAAGATCAAAAGCAAAATATGGAATTTAAATAAGACTATATATATAAATATATTTTGGCATTTCATAATTATCTATCAGTCATGAAAATATAAAGTTTTAAAGTAAATATCAATAAAGGAAGGACTTCGATTGAAAAGGTTATGCAGACTGTTGAAAGGGATCTAGTTGTATACTTTGTATTAGGAATACATTTGTTATGACCTTATAATTAACGTTACGTTTTTACTTACGTGGATTATTTTCGTTTGCGCCAATTTGTGTAACCTTATATTGCCCCCATTCATCAGTGATACGAAAACCTTTGTGTGTTGTATAGAACGAAACTCCATTAGATAATTCTATATCCACACGAAGTTCGTAGTCTGCTTGGTTCGTCATATGTGATAACTTTTCATTGCCGAGCCAAAACTCAGTTGAGAGAAAACCAAATCCATCGTTATACTGTGACCAACTCCTATTGAAATTAACAGCACCGCTGTCTCGGCGTTGTATGACCTGTAACATGAAGAGAAAAAGATTGCAAATACAGTCACCACTTAATGTACTCTCTCAATTGCACACTAATATTTTGAAACGGACAATTTTTTTTACCCATTGTTGTATTCACAAAGGTCGTCTCCAAAAAAAGCTTGCTATTTTCCCAGTTTTGACGTTACTGAGTGGAGTATGCGACTTATTGATTACGACTACACATGTTAAAGTCATGATACCTACATGCTAGCGAAAAGCTTTATATATGACATAAACATTTCCAAGCAAACGTACCGTCCAGCCTCCTCCGCCAACGTCGTTGTTGCAGTACACCTCAAATGGTTCTTCAAATCCATCTGGCTTAATGATGTATACTCCACTAAAGTTGGACGTAGAACACTGACTTTGAACGTCTCGGCAGTCCTTTGGATATTCGGAACGTTGATAAAAGAAGAAATGAGCCACTGTAGTATGGAGAGAAAAGAACATTGAACATATTAAAATATGCTTTGTGTTCAATTTGTCAAAGAAAACTACAAGAAATTGACAATTATCTGTGATTTTAGTATTTTTAGTCGTTTGAAGTAACATGAACACCTTAACATCAATTTTGGTACATATATCATTGTTAGTGTTAAATTATGTTGCATACATATTTTCTCTCCCTCTCTCTCTTTTTTTTCTCGCTCTCTCTGTTTTCTGTATGTTTATTTTTTTTTGGAGGGTTAGGTGGGTGGGGTAGGTGTGGGCGAATTTATTTATATTCTAAAACAAATGCCAAAAATAAGTAACTTTAAAATTATATGTTGTAATTTTTGTATTGTGTTAAGTTGTCGAAAGTAGCACACTAAATACTGTCTCACATTCATACTGTGAATAAAAGTGAAACAGAAAGTCACCAAACGTTATCTTGGAAATAACAAAACACATTTATGTTTGTGAATTAGGTTTTTGTATATCTAGATGGAATGACATAACAAAGCAATTAATGTTAAAAAAATTCAATATCTTACTTTGAGTGCCATCTGTAGTTGAAGGTAAACTTCTCCGATGAATACTCTATTAATGAGAAGAAGAGTCACAGAAAAGATGTCAATATGTCCTGATTATTGATAGTAATGTCTGTAAAGAACTATTAATTTTTTCCTTCAACATTAGTAACCAAGTAATCAGTTACAAGCAAATTAAAAATGCAACAAATCATCGGAAAACAATACTTTCAAAATAATAAATAATTGAATTGGCTGTTCACTGACATAATTGCCTATTGCCTACATCACGATGTTTGATAACTTCATTTATTACAATTATTCAATTTTTAATCTTAATTTTGGAAATGTGTACTCGAATTGGTAAAATGCGTAAACCACAGACGGAATTGACTGGAAATATTTCCCATATGTCATTTGGGGGGGGGGGGGGGTGGGGTGAGGTTGGGGAATATAATGTATCTAGAATTTAAACTCAATTTGAATGGTTATATAAATCAATTCAAATGCAAAATATTTTGAATACTATTGTTGATTTGTGTAGTACTTTTTTTATATTTTTCACCAGAAATATTTGCACAGGGTTTGGCTATCCATTCAAGGAACACATTTGATTATGTGGAAACATAATTCACCTTTCGCAGCGCCATGTAAGCAATGATAAATTAATGAAGATTGAAGCATCAAATTACAAATTTCGGATTTTGCCTCTGACATTAAGGAAACATGTGAAAGAAATATGTTTGTAAACATTTAAGTTTATGAAATGATATTCATTTAAACAGTCAATCCAGCATATCATAACGGTCGATATGAGATTGACATGTGCTTTGTTTATGAATAAAACGCGACATATAATCTTCAAATGTTGTATTTACTACATAGCAATGCAGAAAACGTCGCAATATTGTTATACAGGTATTTTTTTACAATGGAAGTTTATGTTATCAAAGTTGTATGGTTTCATTTCTTTTCATGAAATGAAACGAAGTAAAGATAAAGATGCTCAAATTAACGTGAAAACAAACTCTTTACACCATTTACGCAGAGATCTTCTACAGTGCAATCGCAGCGTTGTCAGGGGTGATAAATCGTTGACGATTAGAATTAAGAAAAACCTAATTGTGGAAGAAGTACTTTTTGTGAATACAAACGAAGTGATTTTAAGTTAAATGATAACTTGAGCCTATCGTTTATAAGATAGTTGCCAGTGTTTTCTTGGTTGCAATAACATAGCAATTATTTCAATGAATAAAGTTAACGACGTGAGTTAATGTGTGTAACAAACACAGCAAATACTTACATGTATTTTACAAATGAAATTGAATATGAGAGGAAATTATGCCTTATATACACCGTATATTGAATTTATAAATTCATACCTTTTTTTCACCGTGAAAGTACACTATTTATTGACATGGATATACGGAACAGTAGGAAATGCACCAATTACATGCATGAGGTTTACAGGAGATCTTAGCCGATATAAACGAAGAAAACACATGAAAATAACATGCTTTAAATTGTAAATACACGAAAATGTTAAAAACAATTACGTGCGAATGTACATGACAACAACTGATGTATGTGTGTTACAAGTCGAGTTGACGTTACGGTAAATAAATAGTAAAATGAAATAATTTAAGTTTGCACGGTGTAACCGATAAAATTCAAAGTTGCCGAGAACTAGTTTTATACTATAGTACCCTTGCATATACCTTTCAAATTCCAAGAGTATCACAGTGTTGTACTTAAGGATCTCATTATCAAGTTAAAACTACTTGCTTGATAGTTTAGGACATACACTTTTTAATTGTGCATTAGTCTTCAAAATCATGAAAACCATTGAGGTTAACATATGGAAGGAAGTATTGCATGGAAGCTAATTGTTAAGTTCGATAATGCCAGGCAAAAAGAATTGGTGTTTTATGTAACTTTCAATAATTGACCACCCTTTGCTAAGAAGAACTCAAATAAAATTGTCAATGCGAAATATATTAGAAAATTATAGTAGCAAGTTTCTAAACCTCTGTTCTTTAGTTTTAACTCCTTATCCTATAATGGGCGACATACACGGTATGTGTACAGGAACAATTAAAAAGAGGATTTTAATTACAAACGTTGTCAGCAAGTGTTATTTGTCCAAGCTTTCAGCATAGATATTTCTGAATTTACTATATGAAATTATTTGTGTGTCCAATAACACACAACGTTATCATTTTACAATTCCGCATATCATATTGAAATAATTTTGTTGATACTATGAGTATGATATAAATATGTCGACCATAATTTTACTATATTATCTACTTTCAACTATACTTTTCTTAAAACTATATGACAAAGAGAAAAAGTAATGAAATAATCTATAATTTATACAAAATTTTCTCAATTATATATGTAATATTTTTTTTTAAATATTTAACGCAGATCAGTGGAACTCGAAAGGGTAAATGCTTTACTTGGACAAGAAGTGTAGCTATTTTATGTAACAGAAAGCGTACTATTACTATTATGAGTATTATTATGATATATGTTTTGGCTTGAATTAAAACCTTACGAGGTAAAGATGGAATCATTGCATCAATCATTGTAAAGTGTTTCATTTCTTTTGGGTAAGATAAACCTATTCTGTAGCCTTAAAATACTTTGCGTACTAATGTAGTCAAATCGATTTGTTAAGAGGCAGTTATCCGTTGTTAAGGATAGACTGAATGAATTTATCTCTTGTTTTGTATAATTCTGACAATATTAACAGCTTTGTACTAAGCCATTCAGTAAAACAAACAGTTCTAGTATTGTAACTTTTGTCTTATATTACAAAAAATAGCGATGAAAGTGGTAAATATAAACACTTAGATAAAGCACAAGTGGGAGTGTGCGTTGTTAATTGAAAATATGAGAGTTTTTCTTAAGTCAATGTAAAATTTTAGATGTAACTAAACATAAAATATACTTTGTTATTGCATTTTGTTTATAACTTCCAGTGCAAATTTTACAAAAAACACACCTTCCTGGAGGATGCTGAAGATTATTATTTTGGAAAGAAGAAATTTATTGAAGATAAATTATTATTTGCTAAGTACATAAAATGTTATATTAGAAATTGTAAAACAGCTTATCAAGTAGTTAGATTTTCTTCAAAGTTTGGGAGGAATTATCAAATCAAACAAGCAAGTAAGAAACATATAAAAAGGTTATCCAGTACTTAAATCTTTCTACATTACTATTTTTTTTGTTGAAATTGTAGCATCTAACAATCAAGAAAGAAACATGATATAAGAAACATTAACGTAAACTGTAAAATATTTAACTCACCGTTTCTTCCGAGGACGTAAACACGATCATTGTAGTGCACAAGAATGCAAATATTGCTCGAACAGCCACGGAAGTCTCCATATTTATGAATGTCTTGGTATAATATGAATGACAAGTCAATGAAATGATTTGTAAATTTGTAGATTGAGGTAAAAAATATCCTCGATGTTCCTGGAAACAACGGATGACTTGAAGTGTACTTACAAAGTTGCAAAATGATGATGTCTCGCAGCCAGATCGCATTGTTCTTCTTCTTGGTTAGATACCGTCAGTCAGTTTTAAACAGATAGGGATTCAAAAGGCACCCATATACTATGGAAACTTCCAGTCCAAGGAAGTCAAGGAATACCGTTACATGTTACATCACGTTGCGGAAATATTTACACATTGTGCGAGAATTCGACATCTACAGTTTATAAATGTGTTTATTTAAAGTAAGGAAGCAGGTTGAGTAAAACATTTATTTTTTTATGTTTAGATAATTAATTAGATAAATAATTAGTAATTATTGAATTGATCCCCGAATAGTTGCAAAATGTAAAGAAACAGGAATGGAATTACATTTTCTTTCATTTTTAGGCTTTACGTTTCCATGGGCTTTACTATCAGAATACAACTTTCTCGTAATGTCAAATATACGGCACGCAAATTGGTATACAATTGTCTTAAATGTGTTAAATAATTCAAATCATTTCGTGGGATCAACGTCTTCTACCCTCTATCCCATTCCTTGTACCTCTCTTTTTGAGTATTTTGCATTTTGACACCCACCCACAATAAAGTGTACAAGGAAACTGGTACAGGAGTGGTTTGCCATAGGGAGCGGATAGGGGCCGAAACGGGGAAGGGCAATCGATATTGTCGAAAACATTGTGAAGATTTGGAGTTCTACTACAACATGTATAATAAACGATAGAAATGGATATCACCATTTCCCATTTACCAAAATAAACATTTGTTTACCATTACAGATGTAAACCAAAATTGGTGACCCCCCACCTAAAATTTGAAATCGTTACAGAGGGTAGAGCAAAGGCGCAACAACGTACACTTTTGGCGGTTTCAATCCCCAGAATAAATCAGGAGGCCTAACCAACCGCTCTCTACTGACAGACATACTATTACAAAAATCGTGAAGTATTCTTTTAGTGATAACAAAGAAGTCGAAAATCATTCAACAGTTTGTTCAATAGTTTGCAAAATATAGCACCGTGTTGCATCTAAGCACCCTCCGTTTTTACAAAAATTCTCAAAAATGACATACGTCCCCTTAGACGCTCCCCTGGACGACAAAAAGTCTTATCCTCCCACTACAAATGTATGTATATATATA
>JAIPMN010148369.1:0-15324 GCA_020650975.1 Apostichopus californicus
TTGTTTTTGTTAGGCGAAATTTGAACTCATTTTGTTTAGGTGCATGCTATGCTATGATATAAAACAAAATTATGAAGGATCATTACTTTCATGAAGTAAAGATTGCAAGTCTGTACTTGCGCATTAATTTTACCCTTCCCTTTTTAAACTTTGTTATTATTATCTGTATATATGGACAAAATAAATAATAATCTTAGAGTATTTCTAAAGGTTTTAATGAAACTAGTTTTCAAAACACAAGTGACGGTCATGTTCAATAAGCTGAAATCTCCTAGATAAAGTGAACACCAAATTGAAGCACCAACGTGTCATATGCTTAGTTGAAAAAAAAGTATCAATAAATTCACCATTATCTTTTGTTTCATTGGTTTAATTAGGGAATTAACATTTTCGATATTGCTGTTGAGAACTTAGTGACATTAAAATCTTCCGTTTCGTAAATAGCAAGCACAAAATTGAGATTTGGGAAAGGCCATTGATGAGAAGCAGTTCTTTAAAAAATAAAAAATAAAGGTGATGCTGATGCTTATTCTGTTAAGGATCATAGTTTATTTGCAAGATTTAATAGCGAATAATTATTATTCATTTTTTTAAAATTTCGTTACGTCCCTAACTTTTCGGATATTTGATGATATTACACAATTAAATGTCTAGATTTATAAAACCTCAAGTAAGTACACAATATATGGTTTGGTCACATTAAGCACATGCTTATGAGGCAAAAGAAACTTACTATTCTCAAGTTATCTACTAAATTTATAACCACACACATTTTCTTCTTAATATTAGTTAAACAAATATTTCTGCTAGTTTCTGTAGTAAAATTGCGCTCGGCTTAAGTAGTTTTTCAAATCTTGTTTGTCTGTTAGCCTAAATATATCAAAAGTTGACTGACGTTATTACTAACTTATTAAAAGGTGCAAATATAAATATATTTAAATTAAAAAAACTGCAAAAACCTTTCTCGTAACTTGAACATTCATTGTTTTAATAAACCTTCGATTGGTTCAAAGGTATTGAAATGTCTATTTTCTGGTAATTTTAAGGTGATTTAAGTAAACATATAGGGAAAGGCTGTCAATTACTATTCTTAAAATATATGTAAACGTAATAAACATTTGGAAAATTACAGAAAGTGGTTATCAAATGGAATCAAGTCTAAGATAAAAATGGTATAAGAAGTTCAAGTAGGCCTATTTTGTTTAAAAGCTGCTCTCTCTTCCTTACTCAAAATAACTGGTGAAGATGATGCTTTCGTTTAACGATATTTAATTTGGTAAATGGTAATGTCAATATTTAGGATTGTTTTTGTAAGGCGATATTTGAATTCATTTTATTAAGCTGCATGCTATGCTATGATATAAAACAAAAAACATGAAGGATCATTACCTTCATGAAGTAAAGATTGAAAGTCTAGACTTGCACATTAATTTTAACTATTCTCTCCTAATACTTATTTGTAAGTATATGTAAATATTTACAAATTGAATAATATTCCTACAGGGTTTCAAAGGTTTTTAAATGAAACTAGTTTTCAAAACACAGGTGGCGGTCATGATCAATAAGCTAAAATCTCCTAAATTAAGTGAACATCAAATTGAAGCATCAACGTCTCATAAAATTAATTCAAAAAAAATTCAATAAATGCATCAATATATACTTTTTTTACATTATTTATTTTAGGATTCAATATTTTAAATTTTGCTGTTGAGAACTTAGCGACATTAGAATCCTTAGTTTAGTAAATAGCAAACACAAATTGGGAAAGGCCATTACTGAGAAACAGTTCTTTTCAAAACCGGTGATGCTGCTGGTCTACCTATTCAGTCAAGGATCATAGTTTCTTTGCAAGATTTAATAGCGAACAATTCTTATTCAAAAGTACTTCATTTCGTTACGCACGTAACTTTAAGGATATTTGATGATATATAAAACCGCATGTTAGTAAACAAAATATGGTTCGGTAATATTAAGCACATGCTTATGAAGCAAAGAAACTCGGTGTTCTTATGGAAATCACTAAATTAATAAGAAACAAATGTTATTCTTAATATTAGTTAAATAAATATATATGTTAGTTTATGTAGTCAAGTAACGCTCGGCTTGAGTAGTTTTTTCAAATCTTGTTGGTCTGTTAGCCTAAATATATCAAAAGTTAAATGAGGTTATTACTAACTTATTAAGTGGTGCAAATATAAGTATATTAAGATAATCAAAATTGCAAAACAAAATTCTTTTCTCGTTACTTGAACATTCATTGTTTGGTTCAAAGGTATTGAAATGTCCATTTTCTGGTAATTTAAAGTTGATTTAAGTAAATGTAAGGGGAAAGGCTGCCAATTACTATTCTTAAAATACTTGTACAATGTTACAATGTTACGGTGCTGAACATTTTAGAAGGATGTTCGAAACTTCAGTTCTCTTTCTTAGTATTGGAGATTACTTTCAGCATTTCATATTAATTATTATTTTTGAGAAATGAAATCAAGTTATTGTCTATGTAGCGTATGCATGGATAAAAATATTTTTCAAATCATTGGAAAGCCTAAAAAAATATCGTGTTAAATTCAGTGTCCCTGTATTAACTTTGTTAAAAATGAGGCTTTATAGATAATATATATTATAACTTTCTAGTGCAGTAAATATTTTGTAAACATTTTTAAAAAAGGGTTCACTGTAAGAAGGATTAACGGGGCTTTTCAGAGAGTAGAGAAAATGAAGTTTCTTTTCGAATAAATTAAGAGATAGACTTTCTAGATCTCTTTCAAATATGTATAAACATGTATTTTGATCAGAAAGATGTTACACTGTTCAGGTTTGTAATTGAGAAAATCTGAAGTATTCAAATGTTTAAGTGAAATGGTTAGCAGTGAAGAAAGATTGACAAAATAAATACAAGAAATCAGTCTGAATAGCTGCATGCACCGATTTAGCAAAAACAAGAGAAGAAATTATCAAAAAGAAAATATATTTTTAACATTAAGACAAAATTATTATTTATAAGATATGGCAATGGACATTTCGATAAATAATGAAAACGTCCTGAAATATAATTGAAAGACTTACCACTTCATCAGAAGATTCTACAGAAAGGAACTCCAGAAGAAAAACTCCAAAAATGAAGAAGCACAAAAGCTGTAACTTCATGGTTGATTGAATAAAATGTAGACTTTATTTAGAATGATATCTTCTGAGCAGAGTCTGCAAGACGAATGAAGAAATTTCTCAAGTACGATTGATCTCTCAGTTTAAGGAAACAACTGTTAAAAACTATGGAAACCTTGAATCGTCTCGATTCATCAACTCAAGTATGAAATTATGATAACGTCTTTATGAATCATTTCATTTTAATAAAATTTACCAGAGGTACACTTGCTTTTCCTTACTTTCATTCGAGCCCGAAAGTCGTCCTTATTTTATGTGTGTTTAGGTATCTCTTTACAATATTTATCTTCAAAGAGAAGTTTTAAATCAATTACCAGTCATTTTTTGTTTCATTTGTACAAAAGATAGAGCAATAATTTTAATATGACCCTTGCAAGATCCTTAGATAGTTTCGAATATATCATGAATATGCATTTAACCGTTATTAGACTTGCAATATATATGGCTTTTCATTGATATATACATTCAGATTGGATATGGTCATAATCGTTTTTTACTTCCGCGTATAGTTCAATTGAAAACCCATAGTCTCGTCTCGTAGTTATGTGTAGCCAATGGATCGTATAGATTAGAATCATTATGCTAATTCGCATGACAAGTGTGATGTTGTAATATTGAAGGATATATCAATAAATGCATTCTATCGACTTTTCTACTTCAAATAGAGATGATACGACCGCATAATGATAACCAATGCAAAAGTAATGGATTGGACTGAATGAAGAGTTAGCGGCCTAGAGATTAAATTTCTCTAAATCCGTCTGGATAATGGCCAGTCTATTAGCATTATGCATAAGACCACATGTCTTAGTGTGTTCTGCTTTAATAAATCCTTGTCTTTTTAGTTGTTCACCAGTGTTGTGAGTACTTACTATTATTCGAGTACCAAGTACATGCGAGTACTTGAGGTTCCGAGTGCAAGGTACCAGAGTTCGAACACATCATTTTATAATCGTATACCGAGTACGACCACTGTTTCATTCGAGTACTGAGTGACTAGTACGAGTACTTTAACACTCGAGTACTCCCACCGAGTGCATGTACCAAGTACCCACAAAAAGAACTCGAGTACCGAGTATTACAACATTATTGTTCACTGTTCTTCTTGGCTTATAACTGTTCCATTTCTTCGATATTAATAGTACGTAAAGTACAGATTGGTTAAGCAGGTTACCGACAACCAGGTTTTCATTCTGGCTGCTAGGGTAACATGTTATTTTCAAAATCAAGCGTTGACCTATAGTAACTTATGCTCGTCACGTGACGGGATGCAGGTAAACTGTATTTTTTCAGTATTGTCATAAGATGACGATCACGGTTATATTTTATAACCACGTCATAATTCACTCAAATTACTTCTGGATTAGTTTATATTAACTTTGCGATACATTTCTTTATTTCACACATAATACCTGACATTGTGAGATTATCTTGCACAATACATAATACAATAATATAACTCTAATTGAAATACATGCAATGTATTTGATAGTTGTATATTTGAAAGACAAGTGTAAGTATAAATATTGCATTTGTTATCTGGCAATGACACTTGAGTCCTGTTCATCTTGTTTATACCGAATAAATAAATGCTTGTTGTACCAAACACTACATACAGTATAGACCTACATAGTCCTATGACATACCAGCATAGGTTTCACTCGCCAACAATAAGGACTGTTGCTCGACAACAGATGTAGTTATGTACGGAAATGTAAAAGGGACATTTCTCTAACTACTTAACCACAATATTGATTCCACTCAACAAACTTAGACTTACTGTATTGTCGAGAAACGCTGAACGTCCAAGACGGTAAAAGATTAAAATTGCGGTTAAAATATCATTCTGAGAGATCGTGATTTAACTCATGCAATAAATGTGCATAATGTCTTAATTTTACAATCAGCATTTTGCATACTCTCTTCCATCTTTAAAAAGAATACTGCATAAAACACGGCAAAAACTGGGAACATAGTGGATGTACTAAGTTACCGTACAACTCGATCAATTTTACAGCATAACGTTAAATGTCAGATATTTACCGTTCAACAATATTAAATAGATCTCTATCATCAGGAAAGTTAATAAAGGAAGTGATATATAGGCCTATGTAAGTTTTTTTTTAACTTCCTTCAATTATTTTGAAGTTAGATTGACGTGTTCACCAGTTGTTGTTTATACCAGTTGTTTCCTTGAAAACCTACATGCCAAAAAGAGTGATCTGAATATTTGTACTTTCGAGGTTCATTTCAAAATAGTTTTATTTCTTGTTGCAAACTGTTTATCAAACATTGTTTCTTAAAGAACGATATAGATTAAACAGATATCTTTCACCAGGAAAGTGTGGTATTATGACAAAGGCATTTTTGTTCTGCTTAGATTAGTTAACGCCGGTGTTGGTTTAATGTATTCATAAGTATAACTTGTGTAAAAGTAAGTTGGTCTGACGTTTCAATCCTAGCATGATCTTCTTCAGAGACTAAATGACAAGTAAAAGTAACAGAAAGGACAAAAACACGCACGGAATACAGACAGGTTAGTGAGCACGGTGAACACAATGAGATAGATGTAAGGGGATTAGTAGACATATGATGGAGAGAAGAAAGCAACAGGGGAAGAGGAGAGGTAGGAGATAAACAGTGGAGGGACAAAGAGAGGATTAAAGGAACGGGGTAGGGAATAAACTGGAGTAGGACAAAGACAGAAAGGTTTGGAGAAGAAAGAGGTGGAAGAGAGCAATGAGAAGAGGAGTGATAGGAGGGGGGTGGGGGGAGTGAACAAGGGGATAAGGAGTGGGGACAGAAGAAAAGTTAGACATGTCGTTCCTGAATGTTGAGCCCATGAGGTTGAATGGTGCGAAGGCGTTGCATCCACAGCCTCTCTCAGAGCTGACAAAGGAAGTTGCCATCTAGTTTTATGTCTAAAAATAAAATAAATGTAAGGCAATAAAAAAATCAAAACAAAGCAGATTACCGAGTACCGCTTAGTCTCAATAGGGAATCCCATGTTCGGATTCTTAACAAGAAGATAAATCTTAACGTATGAATCTTAGTTTAATTTTTAGTTATCGCTGAAATATCGCTGAAATATCATAGTTTACTTTGAAGATTTCGTAATCGTAACGAAAATTTTGGAACATGCATTTATGAACTATTATCATCTACATGTGAATTAAGCTCAATAAAGTATTAGATGAAATGAAGGTTTTGTAATATTTTGGTATGTATCTGTGTAAAGTGGGCTTGGCTAAGGTGGGAAACTTTGTGCACTGACGTTATTTAATGGAAATGTGTCGCTGAGCATTCTGTTGCTTTAACTGATTTGTTTTATTGCATTTAAATTCATACAATTTTGTTAAGATTTTCACTTCAGCTGGACTTCACAATTGAAATAAGTGAACAACTTAGTTTAGGTCATTGTGGTACGTTCGCTAGTTTAGTCAAATTTTACATTTGCCCCCTTTCATCACATGACGTCACTGAGGCCCTAAATCCCATACCCACGCTAACGCCACCGAGTTTGAGATCTATCGGTATCACGGTTTATGAGTTCATGTCAAACGTTTTGTCCACATACATAGGCTACAAAAACACAAACATACAAACACATTATTTTTCATACCCCCCCCCCTCCAAAATTGTAAGTTCACTCCATGTTATGCATATGAATGACCAATATCGACCATTCAAAATATATTTTCTTCTCTGAATCGGCCCTCCGTGTCATATCAATTTGTTTCTATGTAAGAGTCGCACATCCACTCTCAATATCACAGCTGTCAATAAGTCCATTCAATGCAATGAATAATGTATATAAGGCCACATTCTATATCCCGATTGATTTAATGGGCGGGGCTTGTACGGTTGCGTGTGTAAACATGTATGCATATGCACTGGCACGGGCACGAGCGTGACTGAGAAAAGTCAATTTTGAGGCGATTTTATCGCAAGGGTTTTTAATTGGATAAGGTCCCTATGTGGGAGTGTCAGAAGTGTAAAAGAAAATGACATCATTGGCTAGTTTACAACATGACGTATCCAGTCACCCATGTATTATGTCAATAAATACAGTCTTTTTAACAACCGCGCAGACAAAAGTTCAACCCCATTTTCCACTGTAGAATCAAAACTTGATTTGGAAATCGATCCAGATCCCAATGTACAACTTTTGTTGTTGAATTGTTTCCCCGCCCCCGCCCCCGGTTAATCAGTAGTGTACACATGGGTGTACATGAAAATCCGTGGATCAGTCATGTACGACATCAAACGAGCCCTCGAAAGTTAATGTCTGTACAGTTTTCGATTGAACGGGATTTGCGTGTGCGGGGGACGCAAACAAATTAATATGTAATTTCTCTTTACAATTTGATTGGCTATCATTTGCTCAATTCCCTAAGATATCAGTATATTGGCAAATTAGAGTAAAGCTTACATAGACCTTCAATCCTGTAGCACCTGCCTTGAAACTATAGTGTACACAAAGCACACTGTATTGAATAATTGAATAATTGAATAACACAACACGCTTGCTAGTTCAGCTCTTACCATTTTAAAACTGCCAGGTAACAGAACCTTGCCTTAGAACCAGACAAGATGCCAAAAGAAAAATATACCTAAGTCAGGAGAAAATCAAGGAAAAAATCTTGCAAGAAGGCCAAAACAGCTTTAATTGCTAAACATGAGACTGGAAAACTTAGGCTACAGCACAGTATTACTAACATTACTTGTAACAGACACAATATTTACTGGTAGGCATTATGGATATGCCTCCACCAATGAAGGAAGAGACGTACCGTAGCGTAAATTACAGGATAACCTGCAGGATGTGACAACTTCCTATGTCAGTGGAAGCCTGTCAAGACTAAAAAGCTCCAACAAAAATATTCATAATTTATTGAAATATACAGAATAACATGAATTAAGCATACTGTAAGTACTATGAAATGTTAATTTCGATTGCTTGCATGTTGGCCGAATTATGGTGCTTTGAAATGTTTCAAATTAATTGCCAAGTGCAATTAATGATGAAATATGTTGGTTGAAGTAGTTTGCTATGCAGAATTATGGAATGAAATAATAGATGTTTTACCTGCAGAAAGCTTTTTGAAACTTCTCAAATAATGAGTGCTTTACTAAGGTGATTTTCAATACAGAAAGAGTGAATCATGTGGTAATAGCAGTATTTTGTGGCGAATGTTTCTAAAACACTAAAGAGTTCTTTTAAATGTTTAATCCATATTAAGTACTGGTGATCCAGCACACATATAACTATAGACACATAATATGTACGGACATTAATTTAATACATTAGTGTTTGTACTCAAGAATATTTGACATAACAAGTGTTGCACCTGGATCTAACAATATAGAGGGTGGGGGAGAGGTAAAATTAAACTCAAATGGATTTGAGGGATTTTCTACGACCACTGTTTAATGAAATCTTGCAGTATGTTTGCCGTTCACTCCTTGCCATGTACAAGGTACCAACTTTAGATTTTCATATTAGTCCTATTTTCCATTTATTTGAATTATTGCCTATTTTTAAAGAACTGTTATTATCAATGTTGTTAATAAATAAATATTCATAAGAGACCCCAAGGTACTTAAAATAACTTATCCGGTCAACGTAAAAAACGCATGGCAAAAATATTTCCCCCCTTATCAACATGGAGAATTATACACTTGTACAAAAACACAGAGAAACCAGAAGGTGTGGTGGAATCTGCCTATTTATATGTAATGATGTTAGTTCTTAATGTAGACCTGATTTATCAATATTTAATGAATCTATTGAGTCATTGTTTATTGAAATTACAAAGCCTTGTAAATGTGAGAATTTCATCATCGGTATAGTGTACAGACCACCAAATGGCTCGTTGGCTGATTTTAACACACACATGGAAAACATATTGATCACTATAACCAATCACCAGTGTACTACGTATATTATGGGGGATTATAACATTAACTTGTCCAATTTTAGTAAGTCTGGAGATTTTTTAAACATAATGCACTCGTGGGGTTTTTACCCTACGATAACTAAACCTACTCGTTTTAGTGGTAATGTAGCTACTGTTATTGATAATATTATAACGAATGTTAATTCCTCTCTTACTACAGGCATACTCATTACTGATTTAAGCGATCATATGCCTATATTCCTAAAGGTTCTTGACAAGACAAACAAGACAAAAGAACCCTTTCATATACGAAATTTTAACAGACACAACATATCAGAATTTATCGATGACATTGAGAAGGAAACATGGGATGCGGTGTTAACTAAAGTTGATGCTAATTCAGCTTTCAACTCATTTTTTAACATTTTTAATTTAACTTATAATAAGTGTTTTCCTATTCTATTAATTACTTAAGGAAATAGGCGCAAAAGAAACATCCATGAATTACTAAGGGTATACTAAAATCTATTAAATGAAAAAAAACATCTCCACACACTTTACTCAATAGCTCCTACAAATAGCAATAAAGAAATTTATGTTGCTTACCGAAACAAGTTAAACCACACAATAAGATTTTCTAAAAGGTTATATTTTCATAACAAATTCAAAGATAGTAACATTAATGTAAATGATACCTGGGGCGTAATCAATGAGGTTCTTAAGAGAGACCGTAAGAAATCATCGTACCCATCTGTTTTCAAAGACGGCGATCACGAAACAGCGACGATCAAGAAATTGCAAACGGCTTTAACGATTTCTTCATTAACATTGGACCCTCACTTGCCAGCAAAATCAATCATACTGCAAAATCAAACAACCCCATATATAGTAATAATAGTACGCGAAACTCTATTTTCACCTACCCTATCAGGGAGGAGGAACTTTTACGTGAAGCGAACCATTGCTGAAAGCCAAAGAAAGCAGCTGGGTATGATGATTTCAAGCCAGATATTGTTGAGCAGGTATTACCTTTCATTGCCACCCCTCTTACTCATATGTGTAACATATCGTTCACCACTGGGGTATTCCCAGACAAGCTGCAGATTGCTAAGGTCTTACCCATTTTTAAGAAAGGAGAATCCAATATCTACGAGAACTACCGACCAATCTCTATTCTATCATGCTTTTCCAAAAATTCTCGAACGTCTCATGTCCAACAGAATCATAAATTTTCTGGATGCTAATGACATACTTTGCAAGGAACAATATGGATTCCGCCCTGGTCACTCAACTGAGCTTGCCCTGGCAGATGCCATTGATAAATTATACGATAGCCTTGATAAGAAGAAAACATGTATTGGAATATTCTTAGACCTATCAAAAGCATTTGATGCCATTGACCATCGTATTCTGCTAAACAAGTTATCAGTCTACGGTATTAGAGGACCAACCCTTAACTGGATGGACAGCTACTTATCGAAACGTTTACAGTATACTTCGTATAAGAACACCATGTCTGACTATGCTGAAATCCGCTGTGGTGTTCCTCAAGGTTCAATATTAGGACCACTTCTTTTCATTATATATATCAATGACATCTGCCATATCTCTAATATTGCAAAAGCTATTTCATTTGCAGATGACACTAGTATATTTTTCGAATCCAATAATTTGAATACTTTACATGACATAGTATCCATGGATTTGAATCAATTTTACGACTGGTTTGCAACTAATAAGCTATCACTTAATCTTGATAAAACCAGCTACATTGTTTTCAATAAAAGTAAATCTTTTTCTTGGAAAAAAAGACATTTTAATGGATGGTAAGCCTATCAAGCATGTACATAGTATTAAGTTTCTCGGAGTATATATTGATAGTAAACTTACTTGGTGTGAACATATATTAAATATTTCAAACACTGTGGCGAAAAATGTTGGTATCATTTCTAAGTTGAAACACTACTTTCCTCAGAATATTCTTAGAATGCTTTACCAAACATTAGTTTTCCCCCATTTTTCATATTGCTCTATAATCTGGTTTGGCACCCATAATGTTTATCTTCACCCTCTTGAAATCCTACAAAAGAAAGTCATTCGTCATATAACTCATTCTGAATATCGTGAACACACCAGCTCACTTTTCAAATTGCTCAACTTATTAAAATTTAGCTATATTGTTAGGCTGAATGTAGCCACATTCTTTTACAAGGCTTGGAATAGCTTACTTCCTGCAGCCTTTCATGACTTCTTTACTATTAACAGCGCCATACATAGTCACCGCACTAGAAGTGCCGGTCAAGCACACCACAACTTATGTAATACAACATTCGGTACGTTAAGTTTAAAGAATCGTGCTATGAGGACATTAATTAAATAAGACATTAATTATATTTTCATTTATGTATATATGTATTTTTTTCTTTCTTTCTTGGGAGTCCTTTACCTTGTTAAGCCTGAATTTGCTTTTTTAGAGGACTTCCCTCCACATGAATATATTTATTATCTGTGAAAAATCAAATAAATCAAATAAAATAAATCAAATAAGGGACCCGTGGTACTTCAAATGACGTACACGTTGAAAGTAAGGGACCCGTGTTACTTCAAATGACGTACCCGTTGAAATTAAGGGGCCCGTGGTACTTCAAATGGCGTACCCGTTGAAAGCAAGGGACCGGTGGTACTTCAATGACGTACCCGGTGAACGTTAGGGACCCATGGTACTTCAAATAACGCACCCAATGATGGTGAAGTAGGATATGAAGCTTGTCAGAAATACCAGTTCCAAAGTCAATGATTTGTTGAGTGACGATATAATGGGGTGTGTGATAGAATAAGGATGCCCTTCCTACGGGGCTCGAATGCCTCTGTTCCAGTTCTTTAGATAAGAGAAGCAGTCACGGTTCTGTTGACATTGGTTTAAATGCAGGGGCATCGATAACCAGGTCGGGACAATTTCATGTCATGGAACTCCGTTGATGAAGTTGCCCTTCGTCTATTGTATTTACAAAAAGTAATAAAAAATTCTTCATCCCATATTTCAGCTGCATGGTCCCTAAATTACCACGGTCATACAGACCTTTCACAACCTTTTGTCAGTTCTGTTTGAATCTGCAAACTACGTTTTGAGTAAATTAGTGAGCATCTTCGATTAAGGCGATGATACAAAATGTTAACATTTTTATTACCGTTCAAGTAACATGGACACCGTAACATTTTAAAATTTGTTACATCTCACCGGTGTTTGCCTCAAGTTTAGCACTATATTCTTGTCAAACACAGAAAACTTAGAAAGTAACAATGAGTCTCAGAATATTAGACAGTATATTAAATTTTATTCAATTTGTGAGTCAAGAATATAACAAACGACAAATATCCAACGGTAGCTTAAAAGAAATGTTTTCATTCAACCAAAAATGTTGTCGCGATAGTCTTCATTTAGAGTTCATCTCTCATCTGTTTCTTCTGTTCATCAAAGTAGAGGGCGGAGTTTCATTTCTGCATATTTGAGGTTGTAATAACTCTCAGGAAGATTATACCAAGTAATGCTTTGATAAGTACCCGTTGCTCCAAAGTAGAGACCTGTCAGGTGGGCATAATGACAATTCTTGTACCACCAGGCACCAAACCTATACGAAGCACAGTTGTCAGTACTATATATGTCGTTGTCCCGGTCTTTCGTAGTGAAGGACATGTTTCTGTGATAAGCCATAGCGTCATAATCTGAAGGAAAGACAGTAACAATATTTAAATGCAATACTTCATTTACTACGTGTGGTAAATAGTCCGAATTTGTTGTTAAGAAATCATCAAAGCATATGAATAAATTCTTCTTCCACCGGCTAAAGTTAAAACTGGAGGAGTTAGTAGAGGTAATATATATGGTACTAGAATCTCTGTAAAGCATTTTAATGCTAAAGGTAATGTTGTTCAGACTTGGGGTTTAGATTTTTTAATCTCATTGTATTACAATACATACACATGTAAGATATGATGCCATCTGTATGGTGAATGGTTAAAACATTTGTTAAACTTTCAGGTCGATGTTTTGCCTGTAAAGTATATCATCTTTGTCATATAAAGTAGACTAGACAAATGCATTTTATTAACCAAGAAGTAAATTTCAAAGATTGCCTACTTTTATTGTGTCTGTGTTAATTTTGGGCATAAAGTATTATATTTCCACTTTAGTGAAAATTTGACAGTATATTTTTTTTAGTACTAACAAGATTTGTAAAGAAAATTAGTTTTTTAAAGTAATTCTAGCCTAGTGGTAATGTTCGTATTTTCGAAGCAACTCCTGTAATTAAATGTATTATATGTTGTGTCACGTAAGTATGATTAATCTTATCTTTCCGTTTTGGTTTTTGTTCTGATTCTGAGGACAAACTGACGTAATTTTACAGATTGATAAGATGAGTGTTACCTACTGATTATATGGCTGTGTTGACTTGTTTTTCGTTATACTAGATAGGGCAATCATGCCTAACCGCGCAATGCCATTCCTACGTTCGCCAGTGTCTCATGCCTTGAACAAGTAACATTGTCTTAATATTTGTATATGGAATTTGAATGGAACTGACACCTTCTTTAAAAGGTCATCTCTAAAAAAAGATGTTTACATCTGACTTAGACATAAAACATGTGCTGATATCAACGGTTTTAACGGCCTACAGCATATTAAAATTCATTTTGTGTCTGTAATAATCCGTAACGAACTATATCATGTTAAAATTCGTTTTGTGTGCTTTTACAACGTGTACTTGGCTAGTGTGGTTTTAATGTAGACGTAATTGCTTTTATATGTTGCCCGTCATTTTGCTATCATACTCGCCAAGTGGAAGGACGGAAATGTTTACAATACTAACAAAGCCTCACAACGATGGCTTCAACGTATTATGAACAAGCAATCACATTTTTCTGCAAATATTTGTTATAGTAATATAATTGGAAGACCGTAACAATTATTCAAGACTACCAAACTTAACTATAACACAGAAAACACAAACTACTTGTATTATTCTTACTTGCTGTGCTCTCCGACAAATAGTCACCAAGATCTGTCAATCTGTAGTTACTGCTTTCATCACTAATTCTGAAGAGGTTGTACTTGGCGTAATATGGTTTTCCGTTGACATTATTCATGTCAATTCGTAGCTCATAGTTGCCTTGGTTTGTCAAATAAGCAATGTTGTCATTACCAAGCCAAAACTCTCGACGAAGAAAACCGAAGCCTTTCTTATAATCATTCCAGTAACGGTAAAAATTTACTGCGCCATCGACTCGACGTAGGAAAACCTGTTGAAGATAAAAAAAAAAAGGAAAATCTTCTTTATCGTAATATTTAATCTTTCGAAGGCAATTTCTTTTATTCTTCAATATTAATTGAAGTAGTTCATTCAAATTGATGTAAATAGAGATGTTATATAATTTATTTGGTGTGGAAATGATTACACGAAATGTTCTTTACGTAAATAAAACGAATACATACATTTGTTTTACTTTTTTTTTCAAATAAAGATATTACAGTAGTTTTCACCATATCATAGCATTGAGTTGAAAGAAGTGGCAATTCTTGCAGTAAGAGTTTACTCCTAAGGTTGTCTTGGCTTTGGTCACAATTGTGTCGAAGTTAGTTGTTGCTTTCTACAAATTCAGCAATACAGCATGGTGCAAAACTAATTTTCTTATATAAAAAACGTACCGTCCAACCTCCACCATCGATGGAATTATTACAATAAACCTTGAAGGTTCTGGAGCACCGTCGGGCTGAATCATGAAAATACCAGATTCAGTTTGATCATCACATTGTTCATAGACTTCCTTGCAATCTCTTGGATATTCAGGCTCTTGGTAGTAGAAGTAAGATGAACCTGAAAAATTAGTGAAGCAGGAAACAGGGTAACTTTGTTTTGTCTTACATTTACGCATAGAAGTGAATGAAAATCGAACAAAACAACACAGAGTTTTAGCTATCTGTTTCTTTGAATACTTTAGTTCAATCAATGGACGTTCCCAGAAATATGACGCTTAAAACGGCCTAACAGTGGCTGTTGAACATATTTGTTTTTCATTTAGTAATTTATTCCAATAAACGTTCCCAAAAATAGTTCTTATTTGTTATTTATTATGTTTTTTTTTTCAACGATATTAATCAATTAGTTTGAATTATCTTCTTTGCTGAACTAATTGGTTTCCTACATTTTGATGGTATTTAAATAACGTGTAAACGAAGACCGTAGACAGAATGAAAACTAAA
>JAIPMN010148387.1:0-17227 GCA_020650975.1 Apostichopus californicus
GGGCTGACAAATCCAACAATATCCCCCAAATGGTCATTATTCTAAATACTGTAGCAATGATCAAAGCAAACTTGTGTTCAGTTTTGAGAGTGTTAAAAGCATAAAATATGATAAATTCTCCAATATTTGATGCTTAGCAAACGTCCTTGCCAGCTGTTTTCGTCCCTGGTGTAATGTAATGCAGCTATGTAGGTCCCTCAACCCTGATCTGAACTTTGAAGTGACAGAATCAATTAAAAGTAGTTTAAACTTGCAGGCAGAGTAAAAAGACTATGGTAGCCTGGAATGTCCATCTGAGCCGAGCACCAATTACAAATTGGTGTTTATTTTGGAGATGTGTGGTACGTACCATACAGACTTTCCATATTCTTCAGGTGTCTGAAATCAAGGTATGCTTGATTAAAAGTCATGTAATAGAAATATGTTGTAAATGGTACATGAAAATTATGTCAAAATTTCCAACACTCTAGCTGATCTTTTAAACAACACAAAATTACGGGTAGGGGTTTGTCAAATTTTCACACTAACTCAAGTTATTTTACCTGCTTTTTCAGGGTAATTCCTCTAAACTCTGAATACAATGTTGAGCTGATGCAAATGTCTCTCTCATCGACTACAGTTTAGTAGTTTTTACTATGACATACTTAACATTGTAACCTTGGGTCTTGCCATGGATGGTCCACAATCCATCTTGGTAAACAGATCTCGCAAAGGACATTTTTTTCTGTAAAAGTTGTCTGTTGTGATTACTGGTCAGGCGCGTAGCCAGGAATTTGCCAAGGGAGGGGCTAACCTGTAGGCAAACTATCAGATCCGTATAAGAACATTTTTGGCCGAAAATGCCTCCCAGATCGCTGGAAATGGCACTCCCCAGGCCTTGTAAGTTGCATCTAAGCATTTTCTATTTTGAAATTACTAGCGATATCATAAAAACATACCAAAAAAATATGCTCAAGGGGGGGTCACCCCCTTTGNNNNCCCCCTTTGCCCCCCCCCCCCCCCCCTTGGCTACGCGCCTGTTACTGGCAAATATGATGGAAACTTGACAACTTGTATTGCACTTTCCAAATTCAGCATATTTGTGTTTTATGAGTAAGAAGTGACTATCTGCAAAAACATGTGTAATAGAAAAGTGTACTGCTTGGGTTTGATAGCTTCCTTTTGAGTTTTGTGACATCCTTCCATATTTGATATCTAGACCAAATCAAATATTGTGGCTCCTATGGGCTTCCATATGAGTTGTATAAACTTGAGAATTGAAAGCCTTTAAAAACATTGGGAAAAGTGAGACCTACATGTGCCACCCTCAATACACTCATGGGACAGGCCTGCTGTTCTTAATGATGTAAAATGTGAGAATGCCTCTCCAATTTGTTGAATGGAACCTGTCAAGTCGATCATCGAGGGAATAGTCAAATTTTGGATAAAACCCAGTCAAATGTAAACCACATAGTCTCCTGAAGAAACCAGTTTTTCAACTGTGTGTGTGTACTGCTTCAGCTGTTTAATAACCTTTTGTTACATCTGTACGATAGTAAGAAATTGTGGTGATTATTCTTTAATCCTAACTTTACTGTAAAGAACAGAAATAAATTCTCATATGGTATCTCAGTGTTCCTTTTGTTGGTAAATAGATGGGGATGTGGGAAGGTGAGGGGTGGAAAGGGGGAGAAGGGGGTGCTGGAAGTTCATCACTCGAGTTATGAACTTAAGATGGTATTACTTTATTCTAACTGAGATGGTGTTCAGCATAGGATTTAACATAGTACTGTAACTCAAATCAAGCAAATTATTGCTTATGACTTATTATGACTTATTAATTTTGCTTATGATTAAAACCTTTGAATATAGTTATTCAGGGTGGTCAGGTTTGCTACAAAGGTAACATGTTTTTTTTAGTTACGAATAGATCAAATCTGTATAAAACAGAAAATTTAATTTAAACTTGTTATTTATTTTATAACTCTCAACTGCAGAATATTTTCAGGGTAGTTCAGGGTATGTTAATATTTATTATGCAAAAAATTCACATTGAGGGTATGCTCTAAACTTGGGCTGAGTTAAAAAATGAAACAGTATAAAATTGTTTATCCTATGCATAACATTGATATTGGCTAAAGATAATAAATAATATCTAAGATGTTTAAGGTTTTGTTGTACTTAAAGAGAAAAACAACAAGAGAAGAGAATTGTTTAAGCAGGCAAATATATATATATTCTACAAAGCAAATTTCTCTTTTTACTTTGTGTTCTTCTGTTTATAACATTAAAAGAAATTTAAGACTTAACAACCCATGAGTGATATATCCAATTACCTACATTCATTTCTGAATACATTTTATATGAAAAACAGTATGCTTATCATTATTCTGTAATGCCAGTTGGCATACTGAATTTTCAAAAGACATAAAAACACATGCTACTAATGGTACCAAAATTAAGGAGAAGAAACCAATCAAAGCATTTCAACTTGGATTCTCTGTACACTGCCCTCACCACCTCAAACAGTTATGAAGAAAGATTATTTTAGATAACAATTAATACCTACAAGCAATCATAATAAATGGATTACTACATACTTATACTCTAGACTATGGGCAATGTTTAGCTATTTTCCTGCTTCAAGCTTCACACAACAGCCAGTTTTTAGTGACATTTCTGGTTATTAGAATTTCACCAAACTTCAACTGTTTTGTAGAAATATTATTTCCTCTGGGAATATGCGAGTTCAATATTACAAACAGAAACAAAACATTTAATTGCTGTGATGAAAGCATTCACTCTGCTGTTGCATGCAAATAGATAATTTAACAAAATATTGATAATTCAAATTAAAAAAAAACATAACTGCACCATGCAAAATAAAGGGAACAAACATTACTTTAATCTTATAATGGTACCAAAGACGGAAGAATTAAGTGATTCAATGCTGTTTAAAGAATCACATGCACCAATAGCAGACATCAAACCCATGCACACTGAGTCTTAGATAAGTTCTTCTAAAAAAGTACTGCATGCTGACAAACCATGTGTAGGTCTCTACAAGCAGAAGTTCAAAAGGACATGTCATAGCAGGCTGCAAGAGGTCAAAAAGGCTCAAATTAATGCATATAGCATTATTACAGAAGACTCAACCACCACAACCACCACCACATTAACAAATAACAGTATGTTGTTCCACTTCTCTCATTAGTTCTTAAGTTCCATGTCTGTCATCTCTATGTCAACATAATTATGATTTTGAAATGTATAATAGAAAAAAATGCAGCCCTTCTGATGATGATTCATACAGGACCTAATTAGATTGGTTCAGGAAATAGATGGCAGCATATATGTTACCAAATACCTACCAAAGTAACTGGAACTTTGCTTACATATATATTGGTGTTCCAACTGCATTGGTCCCTGGATAGAGCTCTAAATCAAGCTCCTGAAAGTATTCTTCACAGAAGACTAGGTCAACAGTTATTCATCCTCAGTCTGATGAGCGAGTGAAATGCTTCAACAGGACAATTCAGACTATTTTAAGTAAGATTGGCTGCCATATGCAAGGATCAAGAAGGCACCAAACGAAGTGATGCCCGTGAGAGAATATATCTTCCTACTCTTTCATTTTGTGTTTGGGACCCTACCCTAGAGTTATCATATTCAGTTCAATGGTATTTAATTGAGGACTAAAATTAAAGAAACATACATGATTGTAATGGAGCAACTATGTTGTTATGTTACAAAAAAAAGACATACAAGACTGCAAGGAAAACTCTGGAAGACAGAGGCAGAACTGTGAGAAGAAAACTTATGACATGGAGTGTTAGCTCAGTGGTTAACGCCGGTGCCTTCCAATCATAAGGTCCCCGGTTCGAGTCTCTCCAAGATTAATGTATATGTCGTCAAGTTACAGAGTTGTTGACATTAACATGGACGTTAAATATGAATGTAAGAGACTGATTTCGGTCAGCTTGCGGCTTTGATAAGCCAATGAGGTTCTTCGCGAGTTCCTGCTTGCAGGAGGATCTAAAAATACATACATGCATACACACATACCCGCATACATACATACCTACATACATGACAGGAACTTTCAACCTGGGCTTGGGACATGACTACCTAGATATGACCAATGAAATGTGACATCAAAACCATGTTACATCATCTGCAGGTTTCAGAAGGGTAACCGAAAATGCAGAGTGCATATGTAGAGTAGAGACAGGTAGGAGAGGAGTGAAGTAAATGGTGCCTATTGGATGCCACAAAGAAGGAATATTACTCCCTCCCCCCTTTAATCTTGCAGTTAATTTTATTAGCCAAGGGATTGGACTTTCCTTATCTGTTTCATCTGATGTGAAGAAGTTGGACTCAATAAAGTTATTTCTATCTTGGCATCCACGGAAAACATAAAATAAAGTGAATTGCTGCTTTTATCTAAGAGGAACATTCCCCTGTTAAAGTTGTGTTGCATTGCTAGAAGAAAAGCTTGTTACTCCTTAATTCACTGAGGTTCTGTACAATAATATTACTACACTCCAGTGGACTTCTGACCACTTGCCGATATCAATGGAAAATCTTTATGGGATGTATGTGTTTATAACATTACCTGGCCTGTAAATTACCTCAACCTGGACCCAGATGGCTTGAAAGAGTTAACCTTACATAAGTCCTGATGTTGTGGAAGATTTAGCATTGCAGAAGCCCTGATGTCCACGGTGGAAGTTTCATGAACTGCTGATCCTGTGTGACGGTCATCTTAAGTTAAAGTAGATTTATAACAGGGTTGGATTGGCTCCAAAAACTCTAAGTTAAATTAATCTTTTCTTCTTCTTGTTGTTAATATTATTGTGTTTTAGCTTTAGCTAAATTCTGTGTTATAGCAACCAACAATTTTATTTATGTATATTCCCCAAAATGTGTGAACAACCCCTGGCTGTCAGATTGGGTTGCAGCAGTTCAGATTGGTAATGTCACAGAAGATGACAACTGGAACACCTCAGACAAAGTGACATCTCAAGGGCAGAAGAGATTGTCAGGCAAGGGCTGGCAAACCGCGCTTGCGCAAGCTACTCTTACTCATCCAGATCACAATTTACCACTTTCCGTCATGGTGGATGCATCGAAATCGGGCCGTCCGGGAGGCATTCTTCAAAACTACCGAGATCGATCTTGGCAACCATTGTCTTTTTTCTCTAAAAAGCTAGGTGCTACTGAATTTAATTTTGTAAAGAACCTGCAATTCGAGAGAGGTACCGCATGATTCCTCCCAAAACTCTACAAAGTCATAGAACAGCTGCAAGTCATGCTGGATAGAAGCGTACTCACTGAGAGCCATGGTCCATGGGCAACGCCACTAGTACTATTAAAGAAGAAAGATGGAACCATACGAATCTGTGTATCAGAAACTTAACGAAAAGACAAGAAATGATACCTTTCCACTACCCAGAATTGATGAGTCCTTGAACACCTTAACACCTTATTAGAGATGTGATGGACCTAAGAGGCACCTTGGCAGGTGAAGAAGACTGTCAGACCTAATGTCCATGGAAGAACCAAACAATTTAGAGTCCTCTTACCAGTGGAAAAAACTGAACATGGTGGATGGTCTTCTGTACAGTACGTACAAGGATAAACAGGGTGTTAAGTACCTGCCAAGAATAACAGACTGTTCCAGAAATCTTCAATCTGAAGTTCTCCATGTCCATTTACTTCAGAATGTTACAGCTCACCATGTCTACTTCTCTCCTCTACCTATCTCATACTTACACAGCGCCCCCTCTTATTTAGCCTGCTAGTCCCATTCTGGCGAATTCTACCCTACCCCAACTGGCCACCCACCCTACTCTTCCTCTTATTCGCCAGAATTCAAAGAGTTTGGTCTCATTTTGGCATGAGAAATTTCTAATTCGAATTATCTAACGATCACATCTACCACATCAACTGAAATTGAAGAGAAAGCATCGTCAAGCAGTCAGCAACAGAATCAAGCCAATTCTGTCAGGTATCCTTTGTTTTTCATAAGTGAAAATATACTCTGAAATCTTGGGCGGGATTCGTCAGATTTCGTAGCTGCGTAACAGCTTAGGCGGGAGAGCCTAACACAATGTAGCGGGCGGGCAGTTGAGGCCTTCGCTACTTCTTGTTCGTTAGGATCGCCTAGCTTGGTAGCACGTGGGCCGCGGGGCCTTGCTACTTCTTGTTACAACTTCGGTTGTTGTTGACGATGTTTTAGATTCGATGTCTAATTGTACATGCATTTCGTATCACTTTCCATCACCTTACAGGGTTAGTTTCGTGATATGTTGGGGTACTCTGGAGCCGTAGAACTTGGGAATTAGTTCGGCACTTAGGTTTGTCTGGTATTCCCGGCCCTAATGTTGGGGTTTCATTGACTATATGCGTATTATATGTATACATGTATGTATTTCTTGCCACATTTTCATCATTTTAGCGGGAAAATTTGTGGAATGTTGGAAGATTTCTGGAACTTTGGAACTGGGAAATGGGTTTAGCACTTAGGTTGTCCGGTATCCCCGGCCCTAAGCTTAGGTTCGGAAATTAGAGGTGCACATACATTCCTTACCACCTTCCATCGTTTTGGCGGGAAAGTTTGTGGAGCAATTGAGAATTTCCTGGAACTTCGGGGAAATTAGGAATTACAGACAGACTGTCTATCTATATGTGTGCATGGTTTCCTTTACCATATGTTCCCAGATATGGCGCCGTCGTGCGCCAAGTGCAAGCGGTACCGGCCTTTCGTGACGTGGGACAAACACGGCTCCTGCCTCAGATGTCGTCCCTGTACCAAAGCCACCAGATGCAACGTCTGTGCGAACTGGCCGGAGGACCACTGGAAGGAAGTCTGTGCGAACTGGCCGGAGGACCACTGGAAGGAAGTGGAGGACTGGTTGGTGGACAAATCCCGGAAGAAGGACCGGGACAACTCGGCTTCAGAGAGCCAGGAAAGCCGGGGGAAGGCACCGGCGGAGAAGCCTAAGAAGCCCAGGGCATCCTTCTCCAGTCGGGACCCAGGAGGGTCGCAACATGATCCAGAGCGGGTGGCCGAAGTAGCCATGCTTGCACGGAGTAGGCCAGGAGGAAACGCAGGGCTAACGAAATGGAAAGAGAACCACAGGCAGCTCGAAACACCTCCCCCTGGGCAGACCCAGCGTTCGTGAGCACGCTAAGGAACTTTTTCCAAGAGTGGTCGCAGCCAGGCCAGGAGACCCAGCAGCCACCTGAGCAGGTGCCGGCCACCGAAAACAGACCTGCGGACCGAGACCCATGGCGGGGACAGGACCAAAGCGGCGTAAACCTGAGGAGGACCAGCTCCTGGAGCGGGAACAGCTCGGAGATAGTGACCTCAAAGAGGCCGAGGAATGGAATTACTCCGCAGAGGAGCCGGTGGCCCCTTCCGAGGTTCTGACGGCCTTAGCCAAACCACCATACGAGCCGATCAGGGAGTCGTCACTGCAGGACCTAACCAGGAAAACCCTGTTTCTACTGGCGGCAGCATCGGCCCGGCGTCGGAGCGGGATCCACGCCCTAACTATCAAAAAGGACTTCATGAGATTTGATAATGACGGGGTGAGGCAGCTTCCTGACCCAGCCTTCCTCGCAAAGAATCAATCAATGACTTTTTCGCCGGAGAAAATTTTCCTACCATCGATTGGATCTATTTCGACCATCAAGGAGGACCGACGTTGGTGTCCAGTACAGGCATTACGGATATACCTGGACAAAACTAAACAAATCGGTACGTCCGACTGTCTGTTTATACTGCCACCTGCACCGCATACGCCAGCCTCGAAGGACACCTTGGCTCCCTGGCTCCGAACTACGATCTCGAGTCATACAACGGACCCGTCAGCAGTGCGGGCCCACGATGTCAGAGGAGTCGCGGCCTCACGAGCATGGTTCGGCGGCGTCCCGGTCGAGGCCATCATAAAGCTGCGGCGTGGAAGTCAAACACGACCTTCGTCTCCTGCTACCTGCGGAACACCAGGTCACCTGATGGAGACATCGCCAGGGCAGTGCTCAATCCGCCGAGACGCAGCACCTGGGCCCACCACCGATGACGGCTGTGTCACTCTGGGGCGCTGTGTAAGTATGAGATAGGTAGAGGAGAGAAGTAGACTCCCAAAAACTTACCTGGTTTTCGGGTCTACGAGCGACGATACCTATCTCATACTGGTCTCCCTCCCTCCTCCCCATTCCAGGGCACCGGTCGAGGTGGATTGCCAAGACCTTACCCTGTGAATTCTGGAGACTAAGAGGAAGAGTAGGGTGGGTGGCCAGTTGGGGTATGGTAGAATTCGCCAGAATGGGACTAGCAGGCTAAATAAGAGGGGGCGCTGTGTAAGTATGAGATAAGTATCGTCGCTCATAGACCCGAAAACCAGGTAAGTTTATGGGAGTCAAGAAGAATATCCAACAGTTATTCAATCTGAGAAACACTTGAATTTTGGTTTGAACCTATGGCCATCCGTGAACGTTGCCATTGGTCTCTCTATTGAGAATGTAAAATCAACATGTTATGAAAGAAATTAGAAGGTCCCTAAACTAGGTGAGACCAATATACTGGGTGGATCTCAGGTACACTGAAACTTAATTTGAAGGTTTAAAAGACATCATTCAGTATAGTATCTAACTGGTGTGACAAACCATATTCAGTTGCAAACAGGATCCCCATAGGAAAGGTCATTACAAACTCTGACAACAATATTTGCAAGTTTCAGGGGTTCTTTTGCACACCACATTAACAGAGAAACAGTTTTCATTTCTCCACATACAGAATCACAATGACTAGTACTATGTTTCTGCGCAAAACTGAAAATTCTTGAATCAGCCAATTGTTATTCCAGAATCAATCACCTCAATGAATATGCCTTTGCCCAAAATGCTTCATCTGTTCATCGCACCAAAGGTTGCAGAATGAATTTGGGGACTGCAGAACCCATCAGCTTACATTGTAATTTTGTTCCAACAGTGCTCAAAGGCAGAGTAAGAGACACTTTTGGAGAACTCTTGACAAGTTGACAGTGCTTTAAGAACTTCCAATCAAACCTGATCTCTACAGATAGAAAGTCTTTGGGGGACAACAACAGCAATCGCAGGCATCTGCTCCAGATGAGAGACGTGGAGGCAACAGAGATATCAAGAGAAAAGACTTATCATAAACTGATAAACCACATGAAAAAAACAACTTTAACTGAAACCGTTAGATAGATTGTTCTTTCATACTCGAATCTGATTGGCAAGTTGTTGTCAGTTGATCAGACATAAACCTATGAATAATGCATGGTAAACTCACCCGCAGATGAATGTTAAGTTCCTACAGAATTGTTTATGGCTTAATCTGTGATTTTCATCAACCGTACCTTGGCAAATATTCACCATCATTCAGTAAGCCGCCGCCATTCCCAACATACCTAACCAACATATATTTACACAGTATAGGGGCCTACCAATGGACTTGTAAGCATAGGCCCTACATGCTATCCTCCAATGGAATACCTGGCCCATTCTTGAAACAGTAAAAATGAGGGCGTTTGTCTACAATTCATAATACCACAGGACTGTTTGTATGTGGCATAGGTCTGTGCAAGGCCTGTGATCTGTTTATATTTATGTGTATAATTATTGGCACTACCTTTGTTACGATCTTACTTACTGGTATTTATACATGTTATACTCCCTTGGGTTTGCAGCCTTTAGAATGTTCCATATGATAAGTTGATTCAATAAGGCTAAAGGGGGTGGAATCACTTTTAGTATGTAATGTTATACAATCTATTTACTTGTACATTTCGGCCATTCTGGATCAATTGAAGAACACTAACCTGATATTACATCATACCCAGCTACAACTCCCTTTGTATGTGGCTCCTTCTCTTAACCCTCCCATGTACACTGCAGTGTATACCATACCCTCTCTATACATAGGAACATGGCATTCTGCAATAAAATCTTAAATCAATCTTAAGAAACAGATATCATTTTGTTTTGACGAGACACATAATTACTTTAAATTATTTCATTTCTCCAAACTACAATATGTAATTTGTCTTTTGTACAGCAAACAGTGACTTGGCTACATCTCAAACTTGTAAATAAGTAACATTACTATAAGATTTTCTCTAAAATATGTGTCTTTTTCTGAGTTCATTTGTGAATGTATGGTAAATGGCAGTATTTTAAAATAGATCGCTTCATATTGCACTTGTTACTTGCCATAGGAAGTATATTATTATGTTAAGCGCTACGAGAATTATTTCATAGTTTGTTTGGCGCTATATAAAAATTATGTATTATTATTATTATTAAGTATTATACATTGATAGTTGTTTTCACAATTTTTGACAAATGACACCCCACTACAGTATAATGTTAACCCTTAATATGGCATAAAGTTAATCTTATTGTTTCAGTCATTACCAAGGAAAGTATACTATGTTCATACAAGCAAATTTCATCATGTGAGAACATTGTTCAGATTTTAAGCTATTTATAATTTTGCTTTTATATGATTTTTAGAAACTAATGAAATTTCACATATACAGAGAACACTTTTTACTGATATCAGTGGTAGGCATGAGTAACATTTTAGCTAGTATTGCTATTTTAATGGAGTTTCATGTAAAGGTGACTGACATCACAACAGTATCCTCTAGAGCAGGGGTGGGCAACCTTTTTGAAATGAATGGGCCAGATATAAGGAGTGAAAAATTGACTGGGCCGCACCTAACCAGCGACCTGCTGTTGATTTCAAACCTTTGATTCCGAGGACTTTAAGGCAATAGGTGTGTGTATTCACAAAAAAAATGTCAATACAGTACAGTTGATAAGAGATAATTGGCCTACCTGACAGCATCATTAGTGCCAATAAATTCTAAGCAGCTAGCTCGTTTTTTGTGATGATGTAAAATAGATTGATATTTTTTTCTTTTCTTGAGACATCTCACAGGCCGCAAAGAATCACTGGCGGGCCGCATGTGGCCCGCGGGACTTTGGTTGCTCACCCCAGGTCTAGAGTCACTTTATTCAAAGCAACCGAATGTGTTTGATCATGTCTTCTATATTAAATTTCCATCTATAAAGTAAATCCACCAGACTACCTGTGATCACTTACTTTGAAACCAAACAAATTTTATTTCTTACTTATTCAACTAAATCTAAAATGAAAAAAAGATATTCTCTTTCTCTCTTACTGTCATTTTCTTCCATGTTTCCTTTCTTCTTAAATATAATTGCTAACTGATTTATTTTATTTTAAATATATTTATAACTATTTTGTAACTAAACACTCTTTTAAGGCAAGGAATGGTTATATGCATATATATCAAGATGATTAAACGAATGAAAAACTAATTACTACACAAGGATTTGTAAAAAGTACTGTCATAATAAATACTGGATCCATGGACATGTTGCATTGAAAATGGACATACCACCTTACCTCGTTACCCACCACCAATCATCGTAACAATCAAACACCATGATCGACATGGTTTACACCTCCACCTTGTTAATTTTCAGATCTTGGTCTCTCTCGGGACTAGCGGCGATCCACCTGTTCATGATCCATTTGTTCCCTCTTACAACAGGACATCCACCGTGCCAGGTCAACTTATCAACAGCACCCATCCAGCCGGTGGTTTCGTTTACAAAGTGATTGTACCAGAGGACAGCCGTCCCTTTTCTTGGAAGTAACTTTAGGTTGGCAGCTTGGCAGTAATGGTTCAAGTTCCTTTTACCACTGTCTCGGAACACCTGTTTGTAGAGGACAAAAATCGTTGCTACATTAACATCCTGATCTGATTCTGCCTTCTTGCTGAAAGTCAAAAAAGTCATTTCAGCGAATATTCAAGAGACAAATAACCACAAGAAACTAAAACAAAATATACCATTACCAAGTCAGACTCCCAGTTGCCCCATAGTAATGACACTGATGGTATTATGACAATCGTTTTGGATTTTTACTTACAAGTTGAAATTATAGCTGCAGTTTGCATTGAAGTTGTCACAATATGATGCTGCCATCTTGGACCAATAAAGGAGAAATAAGGTGCCAAAACACATGTTAGTTAATTCACCAAAGTTGCATAGTCTACAACTATTGAAATTATAACATTGATTATCAATCTTATAGCAAAAATTGATAAAGACTTCATCAGCATAAATTGTCGGACACAAATATTTGTGCACTGAATTGGAGAGTTAGTTAATTGCCAGTGAGTGGTCAAATGATAATAACTGTGTATATCTCTCAGTTGAGACTGTAGCTAAATTAGTGGAGTCATGACATGGTGTGGTTTAGAATGACAGAAAGTACCAACCCAACACAACCTACAGCTCTAATGCACAGCTTCAATGCTGCCCCTGTACAGCTGAAGTCACTGACCAGTCAATACAAATTTTAAGGAATTATTCTGGTTGTCCCTCAGACAGCCAGGCCTTTCTTATTGTCTGAAGAACAACCAACGGTCACTATGGTTCCTTGCTTAGTGGAATATTGAATTGTTGTATGTCATCACCCAATATCATAATATTTATGCCCACATACACCAGTTATTAACCAACAACTTTATTCCAAGTTTGCATACAATTGATTTAATGTCTTGGAGTTTTTGAAATTTTAAAATTTTGGCCCTTCAAAAAACTTGGGCCCAATACAATTTTGGGCCTAACTGGTCCCAAACATATTTGGCCAACAAATGAAAAGTAACTAAATTTGCCCCTAAACATTGAACAACCAAAAATGTGGGCCCAAATGGTCCCAAAATATTGGGCCCCACTCAACCTATAAACACAGAACAACAAACTGGATGGTTTGTGGAATATGGTGGTATGAATGTTATGGAATGAATTTTTATGTATTACTTCTGAGGAGCTGCCCCAATCATCTCTGAGCTAGAGTAGGTAATCTTTGTATTATTCTAGTTGATCAAACTATGTTGTATAAAGGGTCATTTCACATATACATGTTATAGACACCTTGGTCATCCATAGTCCCACATAGAAGATTGAGATTTTTCGGTCATGTACCAAGACTCCAGGAGGACGCTCCAGCAAAGGTTGCTTTAAGAGAAGCATTGAGACATACTGCTAAACCAGTAGGAAGGCCTGTGACTACCTTGCTTGGAAAAATAAAGTCACAAGTTAAGGACGTTAATATTCACAATTTCGAGGAAGCAATAAACCTTGCGCAAGATCGTGATATGTGGCAGAGGTTAATCACTGAGCATGTGGAATAGACGAGACTCAACTTACTACTACTACTACTACTACTGTGTTATAGGATTACAACATTGACTGATAGCTATTGTTTATAATTAATCTATTATATAGTTGTACCTAAAGACCTGAGAAACCAACTAGAACCATTACCTCCTCATCATATGTCTCATTATTAGCCACAGGGAAAGCAGTCTCACCACCTTCATCAACATCATTCAGGTAAACCATGATCGTAGCATACCTGTAAAAGAAACAATAACTGAAATTACTACTAGCAATTGAATGTATGAGTAGGATAATGTATCAACATACAGGGACTCATGTCTCATTACTAGCAACTGAATGTATGATTAGGATAATGTATCAAACATACAGGGACTCATGTCTCATTACTAGCAACTGAATGTATGATTAGGATAATGTATCAAACATACAGGGACTCATGTCTCATTACTAGGAACTGAATGTATGATTAGGATAATGTATCACACATACAGGGACTCATGTCTCATTACTAGCAACTGAATGTATGATTAGGATAATGTATCAAACATACAGGGACTCATGTCTCATTACTAGCAACTGAATGTATGATTAGGATAATGTATCAAACATACAGGGACTCATGTCTCATTACTAGCAACTGAATGTATGAGTAGGATAATGTATCACACATACAGGGACTCATGTCTCATTACTAACAACTGAATGTATGATTAGGATAATGTATCAAACATACAGGGACTCATGTCTCATTACTAGCAACTGAATGTATGATTAGGATAATGTATCAAACATACAGGGACTCATGTCTCATTACTAACAACTGAATGTTTGATTAGGATAATGTATCGAACATACAGGATCAAAATGTCTGGCCCTAAAAGTATGCAGTAAAATGTTTGATAATGATTAACAAGTTACAAGGATGTCGAAGCTAAGACAGAGCAAAGGACCTATTATGACTTTGGGTTCTCAAGCCTTGAATGAGCCAGTCTTCACAGCCAATTTATAGAAATTAATTTCACTTTAATTAATTTGTGTTTTTCACTTTCACCCAGTTATCTCAATTAAAGGCCATACATTGCTTTTACTGGAAAAGGAAAGAAAAAGAAATCACTGTATAATAAAGCATTTAGTCAATGGTGACAAATGCATTTTCAACCAGTTACAATTTATAGTAAAGTTTACAGCCTCATTAAAATTGTCCAAAATATGTAACATGAACTTGTTTTTGGTGGGAGATCAGTTGCACAAGATTGTCCCAAATTTTGTCTGCCCTGACCCCCCCCCCCCCTTGAATCCCCGTTCTATAAGTACCATACCACAATTACAAATTATCATGTCGGCCTGAAAGGTTAACTGTTTTGAAAAGTACCTAGTATTAATATCGCTCATCTCTTCCACATTACACCCAATTTTATATTATGCAAGACAGGTTGAAACATTTATACCCTGTATAGCCCATTTGCAGACAAGATGTGTAAATTCATAATTTCATACTTGGATTCCACAAGGACTTGGACACAGGCTTAGAAAAATTACAGGAGTAGGACTCAGAGGCCTAGGACTCGACTACAATACTGCTTCTCACCCACTTCCACTAACACTACATATAAACATGAGATCTACAAGAAATACTGTTAATACTTGGTTCCCCCAAATACGACTGGGATGAAACATAACCTTAGGGATCCATGTACACCCATTGACATGGATCCATGTACACCCATTGACATGGATCCATGTACACCCATTGACATGGATCCATGTTGACCCTCTACACCCATTGACATGGATCCATGTATACCCATTGACATGGATCCATGTACACCCGTTGTCATGGATCCATGTACACCCATTGACATGGATCCATGTACACCCATTGACATGGATCCATGTACACCCATTGACATGGATCCATGTACACCCATTGACATGGATCCATGTACACCCATTTACATGGATCCATGTAAACCCTCTACACCCATTGACATGGATCCATGTGCACCCATTGACATGGATCCATGTACACCCATTGACATGGATCCATGTACACCCATTGACATGGATCCATGTACACCCATTGACATGGATCCATGTAAACCCTCTACACCCATTGACATGGATCCATGTGCACCCATTGACATGGATCCATGTACACCCATTGACATGGATCCATGTACACCCATTGACATGGATCCATGTACACCCATTGACATGGATCCATGTGCACCCATTGACGTGGATCCATGTACACCCATTGACGTGGATCCATGTACACCCATTGACGTGGATCCATGTACACCCATTGACATGGATCCATGTACACCCATTGACGTGGATCCATGTACACCCATTGACATGGATCCCTCTACACCCATCGACATGGATCCATGTACACCCATTGACATGGTGATGGCTGCCATCTGGTTTGCAATGTGAAGTCAACTATTACACTACTACATGGCCCATTGGCCGTACACCTCACCTGCATATATTACATCGTTTGTGTTCTACCATGTGACAGCAAGGATATTCGAAGTCATCTCCTGAGTCATGGTGTGCGTTGTAATGTCCATCAGCTGCGTAGCGAACAACCTGTATGAAACTATGGCTGTCTATCATCATGTCTGGAAGCTGAGTTAACCGCCTGATTCTGGTAAGAAACACAGAGAGAAGATAACCAAAGTCTGGCTTCATTGTTATCAGATGAAGATCAAACTTACCACTCATTTCATAAAGAAGTGAAGATCTTTGAGCAGCAATTCAGGCTCAAAGCGAAGATTTCGCCAAGGGAGGGGCGAAACTGCAGGCAAACTTTCAGAGCCATAGATACGGCATTGCAAACTATCTAAGCGTAGCGCCACCATGGTTGGCGCGAAGCATACAAGAAAATTTTCGCTGAAAATGCCTCCCAGATCGCTGGAAATGGCACTTCCCAGGCCTTGTAAGTTGCATCTTAGCATTTTCTCTTTGAAATTCCTAGCAATATCATAAAAACATACAAAAATAATATGCTCAAAGGGGGGGGGGGGGGTGGCTGCGTTGAGTTAATTTTTAACATGTCAAGCTGTCAATCACAAAACGCCCTAATACCAGGTTACATACTTACACACATCACACAGATTCCTTCTGCCCTTCTAACATAAAAAACGTTTCCTTCCGAGGTGGTCATGGTGTTCATCGATGTGATGCAGCTAGTGAACAGAAATCTTACAACTATTGATTCCAAGCTTTGTAATTTATGTATATATACTGATACTGGAGATTCAAGAAAACTGTTGAGATTTGTACACAGTAAGACCAGGCTATGTATGTATTTATGTGGACTTAGAGATCATCAGACTCACTTGCTATACCGTAGAGGTCTGTAACTTTAATAGGAGTATTACCTTGTGATGGAATACAGATAGGTAGAATTGGGTGATAACTGTCATGTCTATTGGATATTAGATTTCTTGCACTGGCCTTCAACATATTCAGTGTTACTATGTGTTCAAATGAGGCCTGCACATATTATTCTCAACAATTGATTTTTTCTTGCCCACGACATTATGCCTAGTAACACTGCTGAGTATCTACATGTTCAATGTTACTTTCTATCTTGGCCTTCCACAGACCAAAAATCTATTACTGTCAGGAATGATCTCCTTGAGGCTGTAGTGAAATGTCTCTATCCTACAAAGTTGTCCAGGCAGTAGCATTTAACCTGCACAACACTCAATGTCTCCATTAACAGTGGAAGGACCTGCAGAATATCTTATTTTATCTGTATCAGAGATAGCAAAGTGCTCGGCGGCGGCGCAGCGCAGCAGTGATTTCAAGGTTATACATTAAAAGATTAACAAGCAAAGCAGTACACATGGTCATACGAAGTCAGTCAGACAGATCTCTGTAACAGTAAAGTAGTCTTGCTTTCTTGTGAGAATAGTCCAAGTTAAAAGGGCATGAAGAGAGGTGAAGGGGAGAGGTGAAGGGGAGGGATGAAGGGGAGAGG